>JAVCKT010024212.1:0-10998 GCA_032273925.1 Rhynchotus rufescens
TGTCTTCTGGACACACAGGAGAAAGCTTAGAGAAACCAGTGGAGATGGAAAAAGCCCAAGTTGGCTTTTCATGTGAGTGGTGACGTAAGTGTCCACAGAAGCGTGATGGATATGTGCACACCATCTCCCCAAGATGCTGCTCTCCACGTCCCTCCCAATAGACTGCTTGTCCAGGGGACACCAAGGACTAGTGCAAGGGTGTCAGTGGCCTTTTCTGACATCCAACATGAGTTTGTTTAATCTCTGGAGCTTTATGTCTGTCACTGGCACGTTGCCCCACAGTCTGCTGATGCCACCTACAGTTATGGGGAGATGCAGAGGATTGGCCTGGCAAAGCAGAGTTGCGGGCAGCCCAAAAGCCAGGGCAGACTGAGAGCTGCTGTCTAGAAGAACAGGAAGGCAATATCTTGCAGATATGGGGTCAGTCTGTAATGCAGTCCAATGCTTATTCACAGAACAGGTCCTGGGCAGCCCCCAGATGGCCCCTGAGCTAGAAACCTGCCTTGCTCATGTACCCGTAGAAAATCTCTTGGAGTAAATCATGCGCATTGCAAACGGCTGCTGTTGTTTAGACGGACGTGAGACAGTTCAGCCTGGAGCTGAGTGCAGCCACTCAACTCTGTAAATTTAATGCATGCAAATGCTGCCGAAGATTTAATGGGAAACACAGTGGAGAAAAATAAAGAAAGACCTTTCGAGGTCTCGGATGCTGAGAGTAATATTTGGATTTGGTGACTCTCTGTATCTTAGAGATGGGAATGCAGCAAAGCTCTTTGAGTCCTGAGTATACATGGAGCCTGACAAGCTTGTGGGCTAATATCAACAAACCTTTTGGACAAGCAGATCCTGTCTGTTCTAGCAAAGCTGCAGTGTTATTTTTCTTTCAACAAACGTATTGAGACAATAATAATGCTGTGCGGATTGGTCAACCCTGGCCTACATGATTTATTAGGAAACAAACAATTGCAGTGGCTGAAAAAATGAGCTTTGGACATAAAAATCTATTTTTTTCTCTTTATTTTTTTTCTTCCCCCCAACCCCTTTGCATTCCTCAGGAACTAAAGAAAAGGCCGCCTAGCTTGGTCCCTGGAGAGGGGTTCCCTCCCTGACTGCATTTCTTATTAGACCACCAACCAAAACTGTACTTGCTGCTTGAATACTCAGTAGCTGGGGGAGAAGGAGGGAGGACAGGAACTGAAGCTGCAGCGGGTGGAGGCGAGGCTGGGAGGGAAGGTGATATGAGGCATAGAATAACATTCCCAGCTAGAGGAGCAGAACAGGCCTGGAGGAGGAGACCCGCAATCGTTCCTGCCTGTCAGTGACTTGAGGCCAAGTTGCTTCCTCCCTCTGCGCCTCCCTTCCTCTCCATTTATCCTATTTATTGAGTGTAAAAGCTATTGAGGGTGGCGCTACTTGCTGTGTGTCTGCTGCGAGAGCACCCGTGGGTCCCGATCTGGGCTCGTGCCTGCAGGTGCCTCTGAAATACATGCAGTAACACCCGCTGTGAGCGAGCCCTCCCCGCCGGGCCCCAGCCCACGTGGTGTGGGCTTCGTGAGGCGTGAGCTGCCAGGGTGGCTTTGTTGGCTAGTTCTGGGGCTGCAAAGGGCTCTTGTAGCTTGGTGGATGGTTTGTTCCCCTTAGGGGCATATAGGAGTGGTGTGGATGTGCTGGAGGGCTCTCTCTTGGTCCTGGAGGCCAGGAGAGCCCAGCTGTTGGTGCCAACCATGCGCCCTGGTCTCTACTGCTCCCCGGGTTGTCCTGTGCACTCTTGTCCCCAGCTGACCAGCTTGGGGAGGCCGTAGGGACTCCGCAGCCCTCGGAGCGAGCCACGCGCTGCACTGGTTCGGGGATGGTACTGGTTCTCGGTGCCCCAACACGGGGCTGCTGGGCCCAGGCAGGGCAAGGCCTGTGGTCTGGCTCCTGCCCATGGTTTGGCTGGAGCAGAGGACATCTCTGGAGCAGCTTTTTGCTGCCCCCTTGCAGAGCAAAACCGGCAGAAGGGAGGCAGAGCATCTCCCTGGGGCCAGCAGCGTTCCGCTCACCCGGCAGCGGCTGCAGACGAGGGTGAGTTACTTGGTTTACAGAGCCGGGCATGGCGCTGTTTCTGGCGGGTGCCTGGGGCCTGCGAGCACTGGCAGCGGCCTGGCCTCCTCATCCCACGCTGGGTTTTACCCTCTCCCCCGCCGCCTCCCGCAGCCAGCCGAGCCGCCCTCTCCCCAGGAGACCCAGGCACCTTGGGGACTGGGGTAGCTGCCAGAGCCCGGCTGCCCCCCTGTGTGGGAGCAGCAGGTCTCCAGGGAGGAGGGATGTGGCCTTCTCAGAGCGGAAGGTTTCCAGCCTGTTGTGGCCTCCTGAAGGCTGTTAAAAGCCCTGTGGGAGCTTCTGGTGTCTGCACCATCACACAAGAGCACTGTCCTTCCCCTGTGCCCAGAGTGGTCATGGACTAGGAGGGCTGCCCGATGAGGGGTAGGCAGCATGGCCAAAGCTGGTGCTGCCCTCAACAACCAACCATCCTGCAAGGGCTGAAGAAGCAGCGGGTGGGGGAGCAGCCATGACAGTGAACATGGCCAAGAGTGGCCGCATGAGTGAACGATACCATCCCTGGATGCTTTGCTTCTGGCAGTGCCCAGGCAGATTTTTCTCTCATTTCCAGCTGCCCCTGTGGGTTCACATCGATGATCACAGAATTGCAGAATGGTTGAGGTTGGAAGGGTCCTCTAGTGTCATCTAGTCCAAGTCGGGCGAATTTTTAAGGTCGCCAGAGGAGGAGGCGGCTCTGCAACCTCTCTAGGCAGCCTCTTGATGGGCACAGGCTGCTGAGAACTGAGTTCACACTGCCCAAGGTGTGGGCAGGTGTGGGCATATCCTGGAAAGGAAAACTGGAGGCTCATTCACCAGGTAAAGGGAGGGGAGGCTGCATTGAATCCATCCAGCTCCAGCTGTTATTAAATCAGGGATTTATGGCAATCAGCTCTGATTCATTCTCCAGCTGAAAGACAGGCATTTTGCATTTGCCTGAAAGGATGAAGTTTTTAAAGCTGCTGCCCTTCTGACTGTTTTTTCCTCAAAAGGCTTAGCTACCCTCAGCCCCCGGTTGTAAAGAAAAATAAAAGAAAACAAAACAAAGCATGGGCAAGCGGGTTGTTTTTCTTTTGTAATCTTTCTGTTCTGGGCCTTGAGTGAGGACAAAAAGGTTGCAGTGAGTCAGTGCAAATTAGCTATATTCAGTTATTGCAGGGGACTGGCTGAGGTCTGGGTAATTGCTGCATTTCATTCCTTCCCTCTTGGGTTTCACTGACATTTTGGATAGTAAATGAGCAGTTCCTTTCCCTCTACAGATGTTTTCTGTTGGTCATAGTTGGGAAGAGACCTTAGATGCTAAATCCATATGCTTCATTTGTGGTTTCTGTAGGCTCATTGGAATAAGCCTGGGACATGAAATTTGCTCAATTCTGGCTGCTTCTGCCACTGGGGAGTGCAGGGTGGATGGTGAAGGTGGTGTGAAGCCGTCCATGAGGTTCTTTGAGAGCACAACTGTCCGCTACCTCCAGTGCATGGAGAAGAGAGGAGGGAGAGAAAAGTAACTGTAGTGGCTAGACCTGCCCATCATATTCCTAAAGTTTCTGTGACTGAAGGATGCCAGGGTGCTTCGCTTCTCACCCCAAGCTCTTGCCAGGTCGGCTCAAGTACCGACCTTCTGGAGGAGCACAGTGGGCCTAGGCCAGAGAGGCTGCCAGAGGAATTGAACGGATCCGGTTGTAACTACCGAGCTCGCTTTCACCCTCAACCTACTTCTGTCAGCACTGGAAAACTGCAGGCAAGGGGCCATGTCGTTTAGATGGAAATGCTTGCAGGTGCAAACCATCCTCCTCGAGGTCACAAGGAGGGCCGGCAGTGCTGGGCCTCCTCTGGAGCCAAGAGTGGAGACCTGGATGGGAGCAGCAGCGAGGCTGCCGTGCCAGGACTGTGTGTGCTTGCGCCTTGGCTGCTAGCGTCCTAGCTGCACGTCTCTGCTGCGGCCTTGGGCTCCGGCTTTCCAACTGCTTGGATCAGCACGTTGTGTTAGACACAGGCCAAACCTGTACTCCGGGCTTTGAAGGAATGGAAATGCAGCTTTTGCTTCGCTGGCTGGTTTCTCTCCTAGCCCAGTACAGAGGAAAAGAGACAAATATGTGCTTGCATGTACACGAAGTGTTGCGATGTCCATATTGATATGTGCACAACAGGGCGTTCTTACACCTAGAGCAGCATTACCCATGAGTGTTAGGTAGAGGAGGCCAGGCCCTGTGGGGATTTGCCTTGCATTTTGTGCACCGCATGGCAGAGCTCGCTGCAGCTGCTTCCAGCCAACTCTGCCCTCTCCGTACTTGCGAGCAGAAACATCTTTCCACTTCCAAACTGCTTAAGCTTCTTGGAAGGTCACAAAATGCTTCTGGGCTTCCAGGCTTCCGCTGCAAGCTGTTCCCACAGAGCTTCCACGCAGAACTCCAGACACAAGGCCTAAATGTCCCTCTCAAATGTCCTGCTGTGGGGAAAGGCTCACGTCAAGTTTGTGTTGTACATAGGTTTTTTTCTGCTGGCTAGAGAAGCTGCATCTCCCCTGATGCCTCGGTGAAAACCAAGAAGCAACTAGAAGAGAGCTATGGCGTGTTAACGAGCTCCAGATATTTGAGGTAAGTTACTGTGTAATGGGAATAGGTCTGGACTCCACTGTGCCAGAATATGAAAGAGTCAAGTCTCCAGTGTCTTAGAATCTATAAGTACTAAAGTGATAAATAAAGCCTAGATGCCACTGCATCTTTAGATGAGACAAGCTCAGCCTGCCTTTGCTGTGGACTAGTTCAATGGGAATGTAAAGTAGCTGTGACGCTGTTGTGATTTGGTGGACTGCGGCTTGAATGCCAGAGCCTTCCCAAGCCATCCTGCAGGCTCTGACCTAGTCTCATACACGTTTCTAATGGAAAAGCAGTAGCCTGCAGAGGCACCGCGAGACTCGGCGACCCAGGGTTATGGGTGCACTACGGCTTCAAGACCCTCAGCTAGAGCCGTGGAGCCTTAAGCCTAAAAATGGACAGTGGGAGTCAAGAAGCTTTTGAAGTTCCCTCAGTCTGTCTGAGAGGCAAGAGAGCCATGGAGCAGGGTTGTGAACCATGTCATTCTTTGTGAGAATGTTGCTTTTACAATTAAAACCCACACAAACCCCCGACTCCCGCTGCAGCTTGTGTTACCCCAGCAAGATATCTGACATTTGAGACCGAATGGAAAGTCAAAGAATGTGAGGAATTTGGTGACTCAACATAGAGTTTATTATACCAATCCTACTGTTTAAGCCCATGTAATGTAAGATTGTTTTACAGCATGTGGCATGGCTTTTTGGGGCTAATTTATAAGCAAACAATAATTATTCAAATAGGAATTTTTTTTCCTAAGCCTACATAAACTTGTTATCTGTTTGGCAGCAGGAGATGCTGCGAATTAATGTGCACTTACATTTCTTGCATTGAGGTTATTTGCTTTTCCTAGAGCAGCTAAATGTGTGTGTTGACTGTGAGGCCTTACTACTGAACTTGACCTGGGAGTGGCATGGAGATAAGCCAAATGTTAAGAGAAAAGGAGGTCTTTGTGTAAAGATGCCAGTGTATTAGGTCGTGCTTCTAGGTCACACACTTGTTAGGGCTTCCTTCAAAGTGATAGATTCTTCTGCTAAAATTTAATGATGTCTGTTAAATCACAGGGTCATGAACTAGTGCATGTGCTGGAAATGGCTTGCCAAGGGGCCATGAAGGCAAGGCCTTGTGTCAGAAGACTTCCAAAGCAAATTGGATTTTCCACGTCGCAATGGCTGCACTTGACAGTCTGTCAGTGGCCTGTAAAATTCTCCACCAATGATAACAAGCCCAAATTGCCCAGCACTGAAGCAATGCCACAAGCACTACAGAACAAATCACTCCCTTTTTAGTACGTAATAGCTGCTTGATCATCAGTCAAAAAAAGAACTATCCTAACCAACAAATAGGCTGGAGGAGGCTGCTCTGCCTCAACTGGGAGGCTGTTCCAGACCTCCTGTGTTAAAGTCACTACTGAGAGTCTGTGTGTTCCTGAGTATGTCAGTCTGGGCTGAGCTGTTGGGTGGGTGGATTTTCAGGTTTAGTAAAAGAACAAGCCGTCAGATGTAAAGACTATTCCTGAGCAGTCTTAAGGTGTCACCTGGCCCTGCTTCCAATTAACCTCAGGATGAATCCTGTTCCGCTACATCCTGTTCAGGAGGAAACATGGACTGCTGACCAGCATAGCAGGTGTCTGCATGGACAAGTCAGCTATCCAAACAAGACTGCTCACCTGACACTAGCGTAACATCAATGTCCGGGTTTTTCAAGCTGCGTGCTATGGATTTTGAGTGCAAGGTGTCACTTGCCCCTCTCTTTGGTATAGTGAGAGATGGGGTCACCTTGGTCATTAGATACTGATGATGTGGGGGAGAGGGGCAAACATTAGATGGTTCTGTTACAGAAAAGATTTGTGTATGGAAGAGACTGTGTTCTTGGTCTATGGCAAGAAGAGTCTTAGCAATGTTTTCTCTCTAACTTCTTTTCTGTGCCAAGACATGGCTTGTATGTTGTCTGTTGGGTGGGAAATTCTGCAGCTTATGTGCAGATCTGTAAACAGTTTTTCTACCTTCTACGTTGTGACCCTTGAGAAAACCCTTTACTTGTGATATTTTTTCACTTGCCTTACATGTATTTATATAAGGATTACCCATAACAAGCATTTCTGTCAGACTGCTAAAATCACTGAAGCAGAACAACTTCTAGCATGACGGTGTTGGTGTTGCAGGAAAGATGATTTGGATCATTACGTAGCACCCTTTAACCAGAATGGCTTCCTAGGCATCTTAATTTTGAGACAGAAGGTCCTGGGTTTAAATTTGAACTTACACTCAATCATAACAGACAGTGGAAGTACCAGCTGTGATGGCAAGCAGTGTATTTTAATGATGAGGTCATTATGATGTCTGTTAAGATGGCTTCAAGACTTCAAGAAAGACTTTCCAGAATACAGTCCTAATCCCAATGGCTTGATAAGCTCTTTAGTCATTTTTCTTAGGTTGTTTTTTTACTTCCTCCATGTGATAGAGGAGGTGTGCTGTGGCTATATTGAGTTTTCAGAGTATATAATACCATCAGACCTTGTATTTGAGACATGGCTCTTCCCTGAAAGCTTACGAAAGGATCATTTAACTTTAATTTGCATTATTTAATGTTCGGTAAGTTTTAAGCCTGATGTCACAAAAGCATTTTTTGAGCCCTAGAAGGACTCAAGCCATCCCGCAATGACGTGGCATCCATGCTGTAGGCCTCCACTTGAGGTTCGCCTTGGGAGGAGTAGAGCACATATGGGACATGCACTGTATGTCCCAGCCTGCCCTGCCTTCTTCCCCCAGCCCCTTGGCCTTGGTTTCTGCCTGGATGCCGCGGTACACTGAACTCTTGTGCGGGTGAAGAAAGTAGCATTGAGTGGTGAGAACATTTACTCTGTTGATTTGCTTCTCTGAGTTTCTTAATGGCCCATGTGCATTTAGTGGCTGACATGCTTTGTTGCTATTATTCTACTCTGTGTTGCTATTATTCTACTATGTGTATTGAACACTTCTGTAAAACATAGATATCTATTTTCTTCTTTTGGTGTGATACCTTTTCTTCTCCACTCTTCGTGCCTTCACATACCAGGGAAATTCACTCTCACTTCTCATACCTGTGAATTTGAGTTGCTTTTACAAATAGCAATCCTAGGGCAGCTAGTGAAAGCTGTTGGAGCTGTGGCTGTTCCAGCTGAAATGTGGGCAGCCCGAATCAACAGAGCAGTTGCCGGTGCCTGGGCTACTGCTGCTGGTCTGAAGGTTGGTTTCAATCCGTGTTCACACTGATTTGGATGAACTGTTTTTAAAAGCAGATCAGAAGCATGCTGCCCTCGTGTTAACAGCCTTCTGCACTCAACTGTGCTGCACCTGGAGTATTGGGGGCAGTTCTGGGCTCCACAGGGCAAGAGGAACGTGGAGCTTCTAGACAGGGTCCAGTGCAGAGCAACAAAGATGATGAAGGGGCTGGAGCGGCTCTTGTGTGAGGAAAGACTGAGCGAGCGGGGCCTGTTCAGCTGGGAGAAGAGAAGGTTGAGAGGGGATCTGGTCAACACCTGAGGGGAGGATGTAGGGAAGAAGAGGCCAAACACTTCTTAGTGGTGGCCCGTGACAGGATGAGGGGTAATGAGTATAAGTTGAAACCCATGAATTCCATCTCCATGTGAGGAAGAACTTTTGACTTTTCAGCTGAGATTTCTTCCCAAAGGAAACCCAGTCAGAAGAACTTGCAGGTAGACAGACAAATATTAAAACAATTGAAACGAGATCCATAATCATGTTGCCCATTTTGTGAACTCAGGAGCTCTTTCCTGAGCTGCACCTGCAGTGAGCGGCGCTGGTCTCGGGCAGGACTCGGGCTGACGGCCGAGCCAGGGCCGTGACGGCCAGGCACATGCTCACCCCTGGCTGCTTCGGGCTGGGCTTGGATCGAGTAATGCAGAAGGAAATTCTAATTCCACCCAGTCTCTGAAGGATTTCATGTATTTTTCTGCCAAAAGAAAACAATATAAATCATGTTTGTGAGTGCAGAGCTGTCTGGCTTCCTTGGAGGGAAAGTGCAGCTAGGGTGGAGCAAGAGAACACAAGGGTGCAATGTTACTGTTAAACTGATGTGGTACAAAAATCCCCTCCAAGCTGCCTTCCTCCCAGTGAAACTTGGGAGGCGCTGGCTCTGTCACAGACATGCCAAGTGATTTCGTGGAAGAGCAAACGTCTGGGGACCACGGCTGGGGTGCCGGCTGCAGAGAGGCTGGGACGACCTGGGGGTTTATCCTGTTTCCAGTGCGATGTGTGTGCATGTTTATGAAATCCATCACCCTGGGTGATGTCATGACATGATGAGAAACTGGGTCATAAATTAAAGGCAGGAGAGGGGGGGGGAAAAAAAAAAGACCCCACTGTGGGTCAGATGCTGGCAATAAATTCAGATAACAGCTCATCAGTGACTCTTCCCTTGTTCTTGTGGATGTATGCATTTTTTTTTCCAGTTGGGAGAAGAGCTGGTGAAAAGCAGCTGTTTTTATTTATTCTCCCTCCACATCTGATTAGATAGTCCTACTTCTGCCCACTGAGACGTGCTCGGGAACTCTCCCAGCCTCTGCACTCGCTCATTTTCTCGGGCATCAAGGAGTTTGGGACTGTGCTGGAGCTTTGTTTCACAGGCTCACAGTACATTCAGAGGTACAAAGGACACCGTGATCATAGGGCTACAGGTCCCGTGAGGCCAGAGAGTGCCAGATGCTGGGGCTGCCTCGGGGTGCGATGGGCTTGGGCCTGGGAAGGCAGCAGCGGGGATGTGCTCCTCTCCCGAGCACCAAGGCTGTGACTTGGTGTCTGGGCAGTTCTGGGCTCTGCAGATGTGTCCCCTGTCCAGGCTGCTTGGGGAGAGACCTGTGCTGCAAGGAGGAGAACAGGCTGTGATGTTGTAGCAGGGAGCAAGGATAATCTGAGGGGTAGGTTGGTAGTGTGGGAGCAAAGAAACCAGGGCCACGCGTGTCCCTGGGTATATCGCTTGCTGAAGGCTAAACGAGGCAAAAGGCTGAACTTCTGGCCTGCTGAAGTCAAGCTCCTGGCAGCTCTGCTGGGCATCACGTCAGACCTTTCCAGGCCAAACCCGGACTGCTCTTGCTAGCAGCCTCGTGCTGCATCCTGGAGGGCTCCTATGTGAAAGTGCTCCATGGGCAGGTGGCTTCTTTTGGGAGACAGGGACAAGCGTTTTGCTCAGGGTGAGAAGACCCTTCTGCTTCTGTCTCTTCCTTCCCTTCCCCTCGTTGTGTGACCAGTTTACAAGATTAATACGTCTCGTCCTTCTCTCTTCCCCTGCTACAGCTGCTCTTGGGTGTCTGGATCCTTAGTGCCGGCTTAACCCCTTAGTAAGGGTGGCTGGTCCTGACGGGCTGTCCGTGCTCGTTACTGAAACAAAGCTGGAGCAGCAGCTGGAAACGGGCACGTAAGCTGATCTGAGCCCAAGGACTCTATTTTTGCTGGCTGGGAAGGGGATCTCCGGTGACGAGTCGGGATCGGCTGGGAGGCGAGTGCCCCGCGCTGTGTCCGGGCAGGTCCCCACGGAGCTGCAGCTCGCCCCGCTCCGGCCCTTTAACCAGCAGGGATTGAGTCACCGAGTGGCTTTGCCTCGGGGTCTCAGAGGAGTTTCTGGGACACTCAGGTTAACTTCCATATGCAGGATGAGCAGGGGTTGTCATAAACCCACATTCCCCGGCACAGGGAGGGAGCCAATGCGGCCCTCCTGTAAGGCAAAGGCAAACATGGAAATAATAAGGTGGGAAACGTTATGTGAATTTATCCCAGGAACAAGTTTTCTCTGGGTCAGCTTAAATTGCTGGCACAAATTCCCAGCTGTTTTTCTTCCCCACTAGTTTCTCTAGTGCCTTTTATCCGTGCAGCTTGCATGCTAAAACCAGCAGGGGAAATTCAAGCCCGGGCAAAGGGAGCACCCCTTGGATGTGCACTAAGCTCCGGAGGTTTCCGCAACGTGCGGGGCTGCAGCTGGAGGGGGCAGACGGGGCCTGACGCAGCCCCTGGCTGGGGGCAGCAGCAAACCTGGCCCCCTGGCAGCCGCTCGGGCCTGCGGTGACCACAGCGCTGCAGAAACGCTGCCCGACTCTGCACCAACAAGTTCAGCTTTGAAAAGAAGGAAAACTTGTTTTACTTTAGCAAAGCTTTGTAAGAGATAGAAGTTTCCAGCTAGGATCTGTAATGCTCAGGTTCAGGTATCGGTTGCATAATTTCCTGTGTTATTTCAACACTCTGGTTTATTTCCCCCCCTCCTTCTTTCTTTCTTTCTTTCTTTCTTTCTTTCTTTCTTTCTTTCTTTCTTTCTTTCTTTCTTTCTTTCTTTCTTT
>JAVCKT010024212.1:11098-45416 GCA_032273925.1 Rhynchotus rufescens
TTTTTTTTTTTTTTTTTTTTTTTTTTTTTTTTTTAAGGAAACTGCTTTGCAGTATGTGGTTTGCAAACTTCAAAATGGCCTTCATATATGCTTATATATATGTATATACCCTCAGAGCCTTCTGAATGATCCTGAGTACATAACTGCTTAATTCATTGGAATTGGAATTCACTTCAAAAAAATCTCTTTTGCATTTCTGGCATTTTTGATCCCACTTTTAAAGCATGAAGGAAGGGCTACAGCTTTTAAATAAACAGTTCTAGAAACATGACCCCTTTGTAGAAGGAATCTTACAAGGAGAAGGCAGATGTTTGATCTAAAAGTCTGGAGAAGTAATAAATAATCGTAACAGGAAACTGCCTACGTGAAGTTTGATTAAATATGACGAGAGGCGTTCGTTCATTTTTTTAATGTCTGTTTTTCCTTCCACTTTAAACATGAGAAAATTGTTCATTCCATTCAGATCCATTATTCAAACTTCAATAAAGGGTCAATAAAATTCAAACCACACATTCCAGGCAAAAAAAATGTGAAGGCAAAAAGAAAAAGAAAGGTAAATAGTAAAAGCTAACAGGAGAGAGAACATATATTTGTAGCTAAATATATAGATATTAATATATAAATATCTGAACATTTTCAGTAGAAGTGTCTTCCTGTTTTGGTCCAGGTCTGTTGTAACATGCTGCTAAAGAAGTCTTTTCCAGGCCTGGTGCTTGGCTGGACACCCCTGCTGGACACCCCTGCTCTTCCATCCTTTTCTCTCTAAGGCAGAACTTTTAAGAGTTTTCATGTTAAATTCATGTTCACTTTAAACTTCACGTTTCCCTTTCTCCCTAGCGTGTACTGGCTGTGTGGGTAACTACCCAATCCACCAGTGGTTGGATAGGAGCAGAAAGAGCTGGAGCTGCGGGTTTCTGCTCCCGGCTCTACTGCTGACTTGCCTCTGTGCCCTTAGACAAACCAGCAGCTCAGCACTAGAAGTAAAAGGGAGTGAAGATGGGTAAGAGAAAAACACAACGTGCTGCCTCAGGCCATGGAGCTGGGGTGTTCAGGCCGCAACAGTGGCTTTAAGGAGCGAGTCTCACGCTGTGTCCCCGTGTGCTTTGGTGGATGTGTCCCAGCCAGGCAGCAATCCGAGCTGCTGGTGCCCAGTTCCCGTGCTGGGGCTCGCACAGGGCCGCCCGTGCAGCAGCAAGGAGATTCGGGCGCAGCAGCTGCACGGAGACGTCGGAGCGGCAGCTCCCTTGCGCATTCCCAGAGCGGCCACCTGCCTCCGTCCCCGCGCGGAGCGCGTGGGCGCCGTGCGCGGCCCCGCGGCGCTGACGACTGTGCCGGCGCGGGCCCTGCCTCTCGCTGCCGTGACATCAGGGCGCTGCGTGCTGGAGGAGGGGACCCACAATGCAGCACGCGGGCAGACGTGGAGGCTGCTCCGGGCCGCCGGCCTCGCCGCCGCACGGCCTCCATTGTCACCCCGCATGGGGTGGCCTTAGGGACCGTGCCGGAGCGGGGCACGCGGGCAGGGGGTGTCACCCGGGGGGGCCTCCTGTGCGGCTGGGTGCTGTCCCCTGAGCCCCCGGGACCATGAGCGCGCAGGACGAGCAGTTCCAAGCGGCGGCCCCCGGCCCGGCGGCCGCACCGGCCGACGATGGCATGACCTGGTGGTACAGGTGGCTCTGCAGGATGGCCGGGCTCCTCGGGGGCGTGTGTGAGTATCCCCTTCCCTTGCTCTGCCTGTGCATGCCAAAACATGCACCGGGGTTCACGTCTGCCTGTCTTTAAGGTCATATATATGGGCAGGGTGGGCACAGAGGGATGGCTTGGGGCTGGGTTACACTTGGGTGCAGGCTGTGAAGGTGCAGGGTAAGGAAGGGGGCCGGGGTGGTTTTAGGTGCACACAAGGGATGTGCTTTAGGCTCGCTGAACTTTGGCACCTGGGAGAAGGGCTGTCCCCGCTTATCCTGGGTTTTTTTCCTGGGTAAAACAGTCCCTGGATGTGATGGGACAGGGGCCAGACCCTGTTCCCGTGGAGGGCTGCAGCAGATGAGCTCGATGATGGGTTTTTTGGTGAGCAGCAGGGTCAGGAGCAGAGCTTGAACAGAGCCCGCAGGATTTGATTCAGCATATTTGTCTATCAGCACTCCTGCAACATATTGGCTTTCCCTTTTCTGAACAGTAGAATGCACTTTTTGCTATTGCTGTTGTTAAAGGCAGGAGGCCTTGCTGTGTTTCTCGAAGGAGGAGGATGAACTTTGTTTACGTACTGTGTGTTTTCAGGGAGGTTGGTGCTGGGGCAGTCAGCTGTGCCCTGAATTACCTGCCACCGACGTTCCTTTTCCCAGGGAAAACCTTTGCAAGGTTGCCAGGAATGAGCTTGTCCTATGCTGCTGTTCTGCAATGAAATTAATGGCTCTTAAAAGCAGGAGGGACCCTTAGGCCCACTTAGTCTGACCTCCTGCAGAGCATGGGGGGAGAATTTCTTCTGCTCCAGGTCCCTGACTCCTGCTAGGACAAGCAGAAGTGTCTCAGCCAGTTCAGCCCGTCCTGATTTACTCCCTTTGCAGTGGCAATTCCTTGGATCCCACTCTCTTCCTGCCCCCTTTCCACACCGGGGACTCACCAGCACAAGGCCACGGTGTTTACATGCTGGCAAAACAGACCCTGCTCTCGCTGCCGTGAGCTTTAGCTGCTGGAACCCCAGAGGTGTCACAGGATTTCTTAGGACTGCTCCTAAGGGATGAAACTTGCCCTGTCCCCTCCATGCTCAGCCTAGGCTCCTGTGCTCCTGGCGTGGCCGGGGGCCAAGGCGGCAGCTGGAGCAGCTCCAGGGATTTGTGTCGCCACCTCTTTCCCACGGCCTGCGGCTCTAGCGGGGCCTTGGCCCCTCTTCTGCAGCTCTATCCCGTGTGTGGCCGAGAGGGACGTTGTTGAAGCCCCGAGATGGAGGGTGAAGAGCTGGAGAGGGTGGCTGGTAGGTCGCACCATTAACCTCCAGTGCTAAAACAGCTCAAGAGGGGTTTAAAAGCAGTGCAATTCTTCCAAAACATATATATTTTCCCCCTATCTCCAGGATTATAAGCAGCTGAGTTATATTTGGATTATTTTCCCAACTTTTGTTCACAGCTTTGAGAACTCTTGACTTTTTTTCAAAGGAAAGCTGAGAGTTTAGCGTGGTGGAGAGAGTCTGGAAGAAGGAACTTTGGGAGGGAAGAACCAGATTCTTCGCAGTGATTCGGAAAGCCGGACAACTTGCTCGGCAGCCCTGGCAACCTCCTCTCAGGAGGCTGTGAGGCAGAGAGCTGCACAGCTTCAGATGTCTGTAGCCTACAACATGCTTGGGATAGAAGGCTCCAAGGGCTGGAGCAGGGCACAAGGTGGTCAAGGTTGGGGACCTCTTTGGGCTCTTGCATATGTGGGCTTTGTCGCCTTGGCCAAGTCCCTTTTTCTCCTTGAGTTCCCTTCTGTAAAAGGATGGTGAGATTCCCTGGCTTTTGTAAAAATGCTTCAGGAGCAAAACCAGAGTTATACTGAGCAAACAGCTGCTTGATGCCTAAAGTCTCAGGACAGCAGTCAAACAGCAAAAGTGTCTGTCCTCTGTAGCTTATGTGCCATCAAGCACTATCTAAATTTTAAACCTTTTCTGAGGTCTCTACATTGTAAAAAATAAAAAGGAAGTCCCTGGGCTGTCAGCTGGGGTCCCTTTCTGCTCTCACTGCAGGAGCTGATCCCGTCCTCATGGGACAAGGTTCCCCCAGGCTGCTGGGGGAAGGAGACTGAAGGTCACCAGTGGTTATCTGCGTGGCTGTTGGCAGCTGCCGCAGTGCTCTGTTTATAAACCTCTGCCTCCCTTCCTGCTGCTGGGCTCTGCTCCCCGCCTGCTGACGTGGGGTTTTGCTCGGCTGAGTCTTGCTGAGTTATTAGTCCATTGGTAAATGGGCTGTTTGGTGGGAATCCTGCAAGGACATTTAGTGGTCAAGAGGGGTTGGGTGGTGTTTTGAGGCCAAGCCAAAACAAAACTTTGACTAGATTTTTTTTTTTTTTTAAAAGTGTTATGTTGCCCAGGTGTCTGCTTGGGAAATGTCACTCTGTCCCTCCAGGTTTGCTCTGTTGTTCTCAAGCCTCTCTGCCCATAACGCGCTGCCAAGGAAGGCAGCGATTTGCCCCAGAGGTGGCTGTGTTTCAGGGCTGGTTTTACTACTCTGCTAATTAAATAACCTTGGTTTGCTGTTCCCTAAAACCAGGATGCCACTGGCTTGGGAGGTGACCTTAGACTGCACCTGCTGTAGGCACTAAAATCACGCAGTGCCTGGATGGAGCCAATAATACACAGCAGAGCTCTGTTATTGCATCGCACGGCTGTTTGCTGCGGCCGGAGCCGCTCCTGGTGCCTCCCTGCCTCCTCCCGGCTCGGATTCCCGCGGTGCCGCAGCCGGTTGCTCTGCATGGAGGAGGACAAGGCCCCGTATCAAGTGCAGGGAACGTTTTGCAAGTTTAATGAGGCAGGAAGTAGGTGCCTGTGGCCTTGGCGTGGAGGCAGCCAGCGGGTTCCTCTCCTTCATTACGGATTCAGAAGCGCTGGAGCTATTTCAGGCCTGGCTTTATCCAGCATCCGCTTACGTTGCTGCTAGAGGAGACCCAAAACCAGCTCTGGGTTCTGCCCTGAGTTGGGCAGAGCATGCAGCGGGTGGTTGAGAGCTGAGTTTGCTTTGCTTTGCTCCATGCTGCAGGTGGGTTTTTCTCCAAACTCTTTCCTTGTGGAGGTTCTCACCAGCACCTCCTTGTTCATCCTGGCACAAACCAGTAATTCCTTAGAGGGCCACTTATTGCACATAAAAGTGACAGCAAATCAGCACAGGAGGGTGAAATGGTGCTGGGTGCTGGAACTGGGAGAGGAGGGAAAATCCTGCCCAACGGGCTGAGGTCTCTGAGCCCAGAGCATCTGCAGGGACTCGTCTCCACGGCTGCTCCAAACCTCTTTGCTTTCCAGCCTGTGCCTTTGCTGGCCTGTGGAACTGTGTCACCATCAACCCCCTGAACATAGCGGCCGGTGTGTGGATGATGTGAGTAGAGTTTCTTTTTTTCCCCCCCTTTTTCCCTGCTTGGAGGGGAGGTTGTGTTCATTAAACACCATTCAGCAAGTTTTTGAGCAGCCCCGTTGAGCAGCAGCTCAGGTGGAACAGGGGAGACCCCATGTGTCACTTGTTACCACCTCAGTCACGAGGCGCCTGAGACACTGGGTTTATTCAATTCATATTCCTACCCGCTTCCCCACCCTTTCTGAGCAGATGCTGGGATGCCCCTACCCAAAACATCCAAAAAATCCCGAAGTTATGAGTTAGGGAATGAGCAGGACGAGGGCAGTCCCATCACTTGGGTGTATGAGCAGGTAGTGGTGGTGGGGGGCAATGGTGGCCATGGAGGTGCTGGGATGCCCCTACCCAAAACATCCTAAAACCCCTAGAATTGAGTTAGGGAACGAGCAGGATGAGGGCAGCCCCGTTTCTTGGGTGTTAGCAGGCAGTTGTGGCGGTGGATGATGGTGGCCATGCAGATGTTGGGATACCCCTACCCAAAACAACCAAAAAAACCCCAAAACTGAGCTAGGGAACAGGCAGCTGTGTGGTTCGGGTATGTGAACAGGTAGTGGTTGAGGGGATGATGGTGGCCATGCAGATGCTGGGATGCCCCTGCCCAAAACATCCCAAAACCCCCAGAATTGAACTAGGAAATAAGTGGGATGTGGGCAAATGCGTCGCTCATGTGTATAAGTAGACAGGGGTGGCGGGGACGGTGGCGACCGTGCAGGTGCTGGGATGCCCCTACCCAAAACATCCCCAAACTCCCCAAAATTATGAGCTAGGGAATGAGCGGGATGAGGGCAGCCGTGTCGCTGGGGTGTGCGAGCGGGCAGGGGTGGCGGTGCGTGATGGCGGCCGTGCAGACGCAGGCAGGGGCGGCGGGGCGGGCAGCAGCCATGCCCCGCACCGACACCGCGCCGCCTCGCCGCAGGCTCAACGCCTTCGTGCTCTTCCTGTGCGAGGCGCCGTTCTGCTGCCAGTTCGTGGAGTTCGCCAACGCGGCGGCCGCCAGGGCGGACAGGCTGCGGCCCTGGCAGAAAGCCGCCTTCTACTGCGGGTGAGGCAGCGGTGGCGGCGGCGGGCGCGGGCGGCAGCGCGGGCGCCGCTCAGGCCGCCTCTCTCTTGCAGGATGGCCGCCGTGCCCGTCATGCTCAGCCTCACGCTCACCACGCTCTTCGGCAACGCCATCGCCTTCGCCACCGGCGTCCTTTACGGCCTCTCGGCCCTCGGCAAAAAGTAAGAGGGGGGCCGCCCGCGGTGGTGGCCGGGCCGGGAGCGCGGAGCTCAGGCCCGTTCCCTTCGCTCCGCAGGGGAGACGCCATTTCCTACGCGCGCATCCAGCAGCAGAAGCAGATGGATGAGGAGAAGCTGGCGGGCGCCATGGAGGGACAGGCGCTCTGAGGCGCTCCGGCTCCGGGCAGCTTCCCGCTGGGAGGACGTGGAAACTCACCCTGCCCTCCTCTCCATGCCGTTACTCTCCCGTTTTCCCATGGACTCCGCAGCAACTGGAATTCTCAGGGCTGGGGCAGGTTGTGCCCCCCGCTCGCACCAGCAGCCAGGTCTTTGTGCCTGGCCCCTTCCTCCTCCTCCTCGCCCACCTTGAATCTTGGCCCTGACCCGAATCACTCTCAGCTCCTTTCCTTTATTTATTTGATTTTATTTATTTTATTTTTTTTTTGCAGAGGTGCTGGCCCCTTTGCCTACTACTTTAACAGCTAAACCTGCAGCCTTTCCTTAGCACGACACTGTTTTGCAAAGGGTGTGATATTCTAATCTGGGGTTTAGCAATACTTGGTGATGCTTAAACTTGATCTTCTTTCGTTGAATAGGTTTTAATAGGGATCGAATTAAGCCAGGCCTTGGAGGCATCGCTGCGTGGTACGGGACTTCTAGCAAAAACACCCACATGAGGACATTAACCAGCTCTGTGGAAGAGCTGCAGAAGTTTTGTGCAGAAGTTTTGTGGCAAGTCTTGGTACCTATAAAGCACATTCCCCTCCCGCCACCTACAGCTGCAGGTGGTTGCTGCAATTTACTTGAAGCCTATGAATTTTGTCTTAATAATGATACCTTTCTTATGCTTCACCGTTTTACTGGGGGTGAAGGGGAGTGAGGTTTGCTTGAAGAGGGACAGTAATGTTCCCCTGCCCCTCCATATGTCCCATAGTGTGTGGGTCCTGCCCTTGCTTCCCTCAGATTCAGTCTTTTCCTTTGGGCTCGTGTTGTTTGCGTTAATCCTGGGCAAGTTTTGGTGGGTGGGTGGCCCATCCTTCCCTTGCAGACACAGAGCAATGGGCACCATTCCAGCGTGGATGGCAAGTTACAGCCCAGGACACCTTGCTGCTTCATCCAGGCTCTATCCAAGTCCTTTTCTATCAGAAAAGGAAGAATAATTTATTTCTAGTTATTTATATGCATTGATGAGATTCATTCTCTCTGAATCCGAGAGAGCTGTTTCCTGTAGCTGAGAGGAAAATTTCACTTGTTTCCTTTAGCTTTGGGTTCCCCAAACTCAAGGAGAACCCTGGCTGCTCTGACTGAGGTACAGTAGGACCCTGGTTCTGCCTTGAGAGTGTTTCCTGACTTTTGGAAAGGCCGTTTCCCTGTTTAGCTCCTCTTTCTCTCTTCTTCTGGGCCACTGGCTTCACAGCAGATTGTTTTCCCTTCTTCCAGGAGACAGAAGTGGGTAAAAATCAGGAGGTACCTCCTGGGTGTGAGAGTTTGTGCTCACTCCAGCACTTAGGGCAGTTCACAGATGCGGTGAGTGCAGTGTCATGTTGGACACTATATGTGTCCTAAACATATTTGCATGAGTTGACCGGCACCAAAGCAGCCCTGCAGTGCTGGATAAAGTGTTTCATGTTGTTTCTTTGGTGGAGGCCATGGAAGTGGGAAGATTTACACTGCTCAGGAGCAGGGCTTGGGTTTATGTACATGTACAAACCCTTGCAGCTGGAGCTGGGGAGCCACTTTGTGCTAAACCCCTTTTTCCCCAGGCCTCTGGGCTGTGGATGCTCTGACACCAGCTTGCCTAGGACACAGAATAGGCACCGTCAGCCTTCATGCAGCTTGTTTGAGTCAAAGCTCTGCTGTTTCTGAGCCACCAGGTCCAGGCTGATTCATGTTGCTGCATGGAGGACACAGGGCATTGGCCTTGTGTGCACGGGGACCATGGCCTGAAGCAGCTTGGATGCTTCCTGCAGGAATAGGGTGGTGTGGGAGGAATATGCTGCCCTCCATGGGACACCTCTGGGATAGGCCTGTGGCAAAGCCCAGGTGGTAACGGCTCTGTGAGCCAGCAGTGCCCCTGGGCAGTATCTTTAGTGGATGAGTAAATTGCAGAGTCCGGCCTACTGAGCAGGGCGTCTGCATTGATTGCAAGGGGATTTGGGGGGTTTTAGTAGTGTTTAGTAGAGGAATTTTGCAGACTGACGCACGTGCATGTCTTTGGTAGCGACCGCTTTGTGCGGTGAGTAGTTCCATGGTAGCTTTAGTGGAAGGGAATGAAGGGCAAAGCAGAGGCAGTAGAATAACCCTAGATCTCCACCTGCAGGGAGGAACCACAGGAATGGGCAGGACCTGTGCTGGCTTCATCCGATTGCTCCTGCTCTGTGGTCGCATTACAGTGCGGATGGGTCAGCTCTGCTCCGTTGGCACCCAAAGCAGAATCCTTTGGCCGCCAGCAGTTCAGTCCTGCTGTGTTTTGCCACCGTGGGGAGCGAGGCAAGCTCATAACTTCAGCTCCACCACTGTCAGCAGGGTGCAAGGCTCCGCTCTGAGCTCTGGACGTGCTTTGTCACAAATGGGCCTCAGGGCTTTCTGTGCGAGAGCAGAGCTGGCACTGTTGGCCAAAGTGCCAAGGGGTACCAGAGCTGCTCGATGGCTGTGTGCCCAACCAGGGGTGTTTGGGGTCTGATTCCTGCAGATCCAGTAATGCAGAGCAAGCATATCTGGATGGGGAGACTCTTGGGAACTTTGTCTGTCTGGGTCATGGTTGGAACCAAGCCAGCTGCTGCCGTCGTTGCAGATGTGGCCTGGTGAAGGATGCATCTTTCTAGCAGAGCGTTCTGCATCCAACTGATAGTTAATGAATGGTCTCAGCCCAATGTGGACAGTAGACTCTTTTTGTGGAGAGAGATAAGACTTTTAGAGTAGTAATATCACAGTAGTGAATAGGCCCCTTCTCAGTGCATGGTGGTTAGTGATTGTGTTTACAGGCACCTTGTGGTGCTTGGAGGTTTACAGGAATAAATGAAGTTAATAGCCCTGCTCTAGTGATTTTTAGTCTCAACCCAATCCCAGCTAATGGTGTCTGGGCCAATCTAGGGGGTCTTTACAGAAGAGGTTCTGCTTGCCAGGTTGTGGGAAGGCCTCTTGGGACAGTGAGACAGAAGTTTTACTGCATGAGAACTCGGGAGCAAGTGATGTGTTGCCTACGGTGAGCTGTGGACAGGATACATGGAAAGACCCCTGCGTGCTGGCTGCAAAGAGGTGCTTGCTTAGAACTGAAATCTACCACGTAGGCTGTGCACTTCTTCTCCCCAAGTGCATTTATAGGGCATAGAAACCTTCTGTGTCCCGGTTAGTCATGAAAATGACAACCCTGGCACGTTCAAGTCCTGCTTTCCTCCGGGGCTCTCCTGGGGGTATGAAGAGAAGAGCACAAGCTCACCTTATCCTGTGTGCCCAGGCCTTGCTGCCCTAGGCGGGAGCTGATTTTGTAACACCAGTTGATTCTCTGTGTTTGCAGTGAATAAAAAGACCATTCTACCTCTGGAAAGAGCCACTGTGATTTCTGGGACTTGAAGTGTTGCAGCAAAAGCCCTCAGACGTTCTGCAGAGAAGGAAGGAGGTCACTCAGAGAATACTGTTCCAATGAGGTTCTTGTAGGACCTGAAGAGTCCAACCTCACTTCATACTCAGGCGTTTCCTCTATAAACCAAGCCCTGGGAAGCTCAGTTCATCATCCTATTCTTTTTTCCTCAGGGAACATGTCTACTGCCTTCAGGGAAAGGTTTCACTTAAGTGAAGATTTCAAGACCTGCTCTGTTGCCGTGAGAGGTGGGAATGCTCTAGGACAGGGCTGCTGGAGATCCTGTTCTTCTGGAGGCCAGGAGGAATCAGAAGCTTCAAGATCTCTTGAATCAGGTCCTACTTAAACAGTCACATTCTAGCCAGGCCTGGACTCCTTGCTAGAAATGGAGCTCAGCTGCAGAAGCTGGGCTTAGTGCTGAAATTTCTCTGTGGTTTTGGTTTTGGCGTAGCTCTCCTCCTCTGTCCTTGGCTGTTTTAAATGAGTCCTCTGATATGGCACCTCTCCTAGGTGATTCCTCTCATGTTCTACTGCAGGGGATCTAAATAGTGCTTAGTTTTTCTTTAGATGTAGCCCAAGCTACACTACCCTTAGCTTCCTTGTCACAGCAGGTTGATGTATGCCTGGCCTGGGAGGACATGGGCCTCAGTTCCCCGGGTTGTCACCTCCTGCAGCTGCATTTCACCTAGCCTTTGGCTCCAAGTGAAGACTTTGGTGTTGAAGGGCATGCAGGAAAAGGGGTAAAAGCAATTTGCTACTGTCTATGCAGGCAAAATCTCAAAGTGGTGGAGATGGAGGCTCTATATGCAATGGTGGTGGAGGCGTCCACCCTCACTCCGAGAGCGCAAAACCCTGGGGCGGGAAGGACCTGCCCCTGTATGGGATGGGATTTTACCGTCTTTCCTACGGTGATTCACTTGCACTACAGCTGAATGTCTGTCTCTGTTCTCATTCTTTGTTTGAATGTACAAATTCTTTGTGAACTATATTTGGTCCTGATCGTTAGGCTTCTAGTATAAAGTGTGTGTTTAGAGTAATAAAAGGTGGCAGCTTTTGATATGACGTATCTGGCTCTACCTCTTTTCAAGTCCTCAGGTGCATAAGACTCATCTGGGAACACATCAGCAGGTCTCAGATCTCCAAGTCACTGTCCTCATCCACCCTATCTCATCCCACCTGCCTGCAGCTCCCCTCTCTGCAAATCAAGGCAACATCCACATGGAAGCAAACCATTTTATTTTTGCAGTTATGCTGAAATGGTGGCTACAGCTGTTAACTCTGTTTCAACCAAGCCCTGTGGCTCTTGAGCTGCTCTGGTGGCCGCTGTGCAGGGGCAGTACAAGGGTTCTTGTCTGCAGCCACGTGTTTTATTGGTAGAACATCTTTGTTTCCAGCTTAGCACTGGACCTGGTCCTATACCTCAGGTTGATTTGCTGCCTGGACAGCCCTGGATTCTTAGATAGTGTTGAATGTCTTGGGAAGAGAAGGTCACCTTCCAGATGGGAATGTCTATACCCAAAGCAAGGCACTTATTGCCACCTCCTCAATTCCCCTTGGAGGGAGCACGTTCTTTGTGGAGAACTCCAGCTTCCCGCTGTAGCAGCATGAAGATTTCTGTCCCTTAATCCTGCGGGCTGGTGACCTGGCGCATCAGGCAGGCAGGGGCTCCTACCTCATGAACGACCTCCTGCCTGTCCGGAAGTAGGACTCGATCTGTTCCAGGGACCTGCCTTTTGTTTCTGGGACACAGCAGCCTGTAAATAGGAAGTTCCCAGCACAGATGACGGCGAAGAAGAGGAATGGCACCTCGAGGCCGAAGTTTTCCTGGGAAGCAGGACAGAAGGCAGACGTGAGCGGGAGCAGCGAGGCTTTGATGGGGCACACACAGACGTCCCCTTTGGGGACATACCCACCACGACAGGCAGGAAGAACCGGGTCAGCATGAAGGCAGTCAGCCAGCTCACGACGACACAGAGGCCTGAGGCCACCCCGCGGGCTTTCAGAGGGAGGATCTCCGACATCAGCAGCCAGGTGATGGGACCCCAGCCCATGGCATAGCCTGGAGGGGAGCAGGGCTACAGTGAGGCTGGGGGGGCTTTGAAACACATTGGGGGCTACAGAGGAGTCCTGTGCAGGCCTGCTATGGTCCCCACATCGTTTAGCCAAGTTCTTGTCCATCAACAGCCCTGTTCAGAAGGGCACCCCAGGTCCTTTGAGGAAAGAAACTCCCAGGGATATCTATCTTCCTTCCAACCCTGAGCCCAGACCTCTTCACCCTGCCCTAGACCAGAAATATCTCACCCAGCCCTGTGAGGTGGGTGCCAGGCTTTCAATCTCTGCACCTACCCATTATGAAGAACATGGTAGCCAGGAGAGGGATGAGGGTGATGTAGTTCATGGGCTGAGCTTCGTGGCTGGCCGGGCTCACCAGGGTCTCGGTGGTGGTGGTACCATTAAGAGAAGATGATGTGAAGTGGACATAGAGCCCCATGGTCAGGTTTGAGGCCAGCATGATACCAGCTGTGGAGAGAGAAAACAGCATGGTGGGTAGCGATGGGAATGTGATTCCCATCCCTGTGCTATGGCAAAACTCATGGAAATGCTTCTGCCCAGGAGCTGAGCCGCCATCAGAGCAGAGAGGCCACCATCGGAGTCCTGCGTGGATCAAGTCACCACTGCTGACAGTCTGCACGTTCCTTGGATGTCCTGAGAGGTGCCCTCGCACATCAGTGCAGAGACACGTACCTGACACAAAGAGCAGAATCTTCCTCCCAGCTTTATCCATCGACACGGCAGCAATCGCGACTGAGAAGAGGCGAATGAGTCCGACGAGAGCTGCATCGTACTCTGGTTTCTGCAACGGCAAAATCAGTGGGGAAGCTGAGATGGAAGATCTAAGGGACCAGCAAGTTTCTACAGGCTTTGGGTTAACTCTGGCCAGGGACTTTGTCAAAGCTAAACACTGAGCTCCTTCCCTCAACGGCCAGAGTCCAGACAAGAGCAACCTGCAGCTTAGAGAAAGTGAAGCCATGGGGCTATCCCTGCTCCTGGGCATCATGCTGCCTTTTGGACACTGGGTTCTTGCTCCTTGCTGCCAACCAGGTGCTGTAAAAGGGGCTTCAAAGTGGGAGTCCCAGAGCTGAATTGGAGCATCTGGCTGGAATCGCTGGTGATGGGGCAGTCTGTGCTCAGCCCGAACCCCAGCGCTCACCAGAATCACAGAGGTTTTCTTGAATATTGACTGCAGGTACACGAGGACACAGGTTACTCCAGAGAGCTGCTGCAGGAACCTCATCAGCACGGAGATCAAGATGGGCTTGTAAATGAAAGGGTGCTTGATCTCTGCACAGGAGATCCGCCTGCTCTAGAGGACACAAAGCCGGAGAGTGGAGGTTTTTACAGTTTTACAGATTCTTACAGTTTTCATGTTACTTCTCCCCCATGCTGGAGGTGAGCCCTTTCCTCTCCTCACCTGCTTCCTCACGCTGTCCTTAATCTGCTCGTATTCCTGGGCATAGTCCGTGTCCTTGCCCCGGAGCCAGCACAGCGATGCCAGGGCTTCGTCCTCCTTCCCCTGGGAGAGCAGGAACCGGGGCGAGTTGGGCATGAAGCAGAGCAGGGCGATCATGGCGAGCACCGGCACTTCCCCTGCCACAGCCAGCCAGCGCCAGTCCAGCACCAGTCCTGCGGGAGCCGCATCGAGGTTACAGAATCACAGAATGGTTGAGATTGGAAGGGACCTCTAGAGATCATCTAGATCTAACGCCCCTGCTTGAGCAGGGACACCAAGAGCACGGGGCACCCGGTTGCATCCAGGTAGGTTTGGAAGACCTCCAGAGAAGGAGACTCCACAACCTCTCTGGGCAGCCTGTTCCAGGGCTCTGACACCCTCACAGTGAAGAGTTCATAGGAGTGGAGTGATCCTGTCTGGACCAACCTTAGAGGATCATTTCTTAGGCTTTCGCACCCGCAATCACCTCGCTAAGATGGTTGCTAAACCCCTTTCTCTTCCCCCAAACCAGCTTCCTCCCCTCGTCGTGGAGATACTTGCCCAGCGCGTACAGGACGAGGGAGCCCAGCACGGCCATGATCTGTGGGCAGGCGCCCAGCAGGCCCCGCACGCCAGGGTGGGAGATCTCCGAGATGTAGACCTGCACGAGGAGAGCACCTGCTTACCGGAGCTGCAACCTCCGGCCACCACCGGCTGTGTCCATCAGCTCCACCACCACAGAGAGACCTGATGGGGTCTCCAAGCCCCATGAGTCACCCAGGGACCTCGGTTCTTCTGCTCCAAGCCCAATGGGTCAACCCAAGCTGGTGGCACCAGGTGGTCTGGGCTTCCCTGCCGAGCCCCTTCATCGTGCAATACTCGGAGCTCTCCAGCGGCACCTTCGGACTCCGCTTACGGGAAGGACGTTGCTCAATTCGCTCCTTCCCCTCTGCCCACAACGTGAGGTCTATGCTCAAGGAGGAAACTGCTGTGAGGAGGAACGAGGCCGGGAAGCGGGACCTGCCTTCCACATTTTGCAGAGGGGGAAGGAGCCCAGCACCACCATTGCCCCCTCGCCCTCTGCACGGCACAGGACACCGTCCCGTCCCTCATAGCACAGCCCCAGCCTCAAAGCTCTGCTGATGCCTCCAAAAGGGCTGGATGCTGAGGTGCCACCTCATCCCACCCCACGGAAAGCCCCGGGACACTCGTTACCGGGATGGATGCGGAGGTGACGCCGCCGGCGAAGCCCGTGAGCACTCGCCCCAGCAGCAGCATCCAGACGGCCTGGGCGCTGCCCATCAGCGCGTAGCCCGCGGCGGACGGCACGGCCGAGAACATGATGCTGAGCTTGCGGCCCAGGCGGTCGTTGAGGACCATGGTGCTGAGGCCTCCCGCGGCCGCCCCCAGCGTGAACACCGACTGCGGGAGACACGGGCACACGGATCGTGGCGTTGGGACCGTCCGGGACCCCTGTCCCCTTAACGGGGAAAACACCCCTTCTTACCCCAAACCAGGAGGCTTTGTGGGGGTCCAGCGCCAGGGCTGGGACAGGATACGCCTCGAGGACGGGGATCACGGGCGACGGGTAAACCAGGGCGAAGCCGAAGCTGAAGTTGCCCAGGACCGCGGCGAAGGCCGCCAGGTAGAGCCGCTTGTTGTGGAGGCTGCTGCGGAGGGAGCGAGCGGCTCGGGGACGCCCGCCCCGTCACGCGCCCGCTCCGCTTTGCCGCCTTCCCCGCCGCAGCCCAGCCCTGGCTGCCCTTTCCGAGGCTCCCGTGGGGATTTTCCCGGGGAAAGGCCCTCTCCGAGCTGCGAGGGCGAGCGCTGGAGCCCGCTGAGCCCCGTTGCTGCTGTGCAGCCCGACAAGCCCGGGCTGACGAAAGCAGAAGTTGGAGCCGGTGGCATCCAGCTGCCTTCTCCTCCCACTCTCCAGTCCGGATGAGACCCCGGCTCCAAACATCTCCATACCCACCATGGGGGTTCAGAGGGATGCAGAGCTGCCTCCCCAGCCCCAGCTGCCCCGTCGGACGCTCGCGGCCGCCGGCACCAGCTCTTACTCCAGGTACTCCTTGTCCAGCCTCCTGGCAGCGCTCCGGGGCAGGGTCTGGTACGTGGAGCTGGGATTCCTCAGCAGGGGCTCCCGCGCGCTCGGCTCCATGGCGCTGCGGGGAGCGCTGCGCCCCGTCCCGCTGCTTCCTCCCTGCGCGCGGAGGAAGAGGCAGCCGAAAGCGAAAGGGGAGAGGCAGCAGCGACGTTGCTTAATCTGAGAAATCTGTGCCTCGTGCCCCACCAACGTCTGCAGAGGAAGCTGGTGGGGCCGGAAAACCGGTGGCCGGAGCACCCCGGGAAAACACGGTGCCTCTTGGTGCTCCCGGCAGCCCCCTGGGACCCGCGCCCCTGCGGTGATGCTCCTTGCAAAATCCTTCCTGCTCCCAGAAAAGTCGCCTTCCCAGTCACTCCTCTCCTGGTTCACACCAGCTAGGCCAAACGCTCCTGCTTTTCCCTAGGTTGAGCTGCATCCACGTTGCCTAGGTTGGACTAGGTGATCTCTAGAGGTCCCTTCCAACCTTAACTATTCTGTGCTGCACCGGTGAGGGGTTTGGGGCAGACCTGAGAAGAGGAAGTCAAGAAGCCAGCAGAATATCAGACATGGAGAGTGAGGGAGGGCTGGGAAGAGGGATCAGGTGCAGGAGCCTGGCAGCGATCCCCTATTAGGAGCAGCTGCCAGGATGCACAGGAAAGTGGGGGGTCCCCTGGCTTTATGCTCAGGTTTGGTTAATTTTAATTAATTTTCCCCTAAATTGCTGCTACACACCTCTGTTTCCCATCACTAACCTCAGTGTCCAGCACTTCCAGGACCGCCTGGCCCCTTTCTGCCCTGGGAAACGCAGGGATGAAGCCAGCGCCGCTGGGCAGGGCGGCGAAGCGGGACCCGCCGCGCTCTTCCCTCCCCGGCACCGCCTGGTTCCCCCTGCGCCGCCAGCCAGGGCCGCATTTAGCACCCGAGGGACGCGGGGGATTTCAGCTGACTCAGGCCCTCGGGGCTGGGATTTCTCTGCGGGAAGAAGGTCACAGCATGAGGGGACTTCATGGGGACAGGCCAGCTCATGTGAGACCTTCCCAGGGCTGCGCTGGCACCAGGGGATGTTGCAAGGGTCCGTGCCGAGGAAGCGGCGCCTTCAGCCGCAGCGGGATCCTCCATGGAAGGAGATCCCACCTCACCGGTGGCAGTGACAGGTCCCTCCGTCCCCTTCCATCCCAGGTCTCCTGGAGGGAGGCTGATGCCGGGTAAGTGCTGGGCGTCTGGGGAGCTTCGTGCACCCGGTCCCTGCTGCAGCTTTCCTTAGAACAGCACTGCAAAACACTCTTCCTGTCTTTGTATTTTGCTCCCTGGAAACCAGACAGGAAGGTCTGTGCTTTGGGAGCGTGGCACCGTGCACCCGTGGTAGGAAATCCCTTGGGATGCTGCTGCTGGAGCTGCTGGGACACAGGGGAAAGGGAGCAGCGCTCGCTCGTCTTCCAGCCGCCCCTTCTGTCTGGGGCAGGGAGCGGGCTGGAGAGCAGCCCTCGCCGCCGCAGCTGGATCCCGCAGCGCTCCACGGCTTCGGCGGGGATTTGTCAACCACTTGGAGCAGGAAATTACTTCGTGTCTTGGAAAAAACTCCAAGCACCTGTACGGATGGAAAGCACATGGGGATTGGGCGGCGCAGTGGCGCTCGCGTTCGGCATTCGCGACGGTCTCCGTGCCGGATATCGGGAAGCAAAAGCAGCTCCCGCGCTGCTCCCATCTCTGCTGTGCTCTGCAGGGCTCCGGGCCCTGCGATGCCAAGTGGGAAGCAACAACAGGCGGCTCCGGGGCTGCTTTCGGGGGCAGTTTGGTTGTGTCGGGAGCTGCTGGCCGAAGGCTCCAGCTCCGCAGGCTCTTCCTCCCCCTCCGCCAGCTGTGCGATAGATCATGAGCATATGCAAAAAAACAGGCTGCATCAAAGCCGCTTGGCAGCTTAACTGGCCCGATTCATAAATTAATTTCTCCTCGTCTTGTAAGGGAGGAATCAGTCACTCCTCGAGGCCGTCCGTCTCTATCGCTCATCTGGCCACATCCTCCCATAAATCTCCCCCTCTGAGCTGCTGGTGGCTGGTCAAGATGCAAAAACACTTAGTGCCCACGTCGAGCTCCACGCACGCGGGGGCTGGAGGCAGATGGTGCCCAGGTGCCGGGGGTACCTGTGGGGTGTTTGCCCCGGTCCCCAGGCAGGATGTTTCCTTCTGTGTTTCCCTGCTGCCCATGGCAAGGCCGGGGCAAAGCTGGTGCTCAGCTAATGGGGAGCGAATGTGGCCCTGGTGCCCCATGCAAAATGATGGATTTTGGGGGGACGGTGGGTCCTAGTTGTGTGTGACCTGGGGACACGAGGGGACAGCTACACCTGTCCCCTCTGGCCAGAGCTTTCAAGGGAGTGATGGCTTTGCAAAACGAGGCTGCCTTTGCAAAATGGGGCTTTGCAAACTGAGGCTTTGCAAGACGGGGCTTTGCAAGACAGAGCTTTGCACGTCCTGCTCCAAGCTGCACATCGGCTGGTATGACTGGTCGCCGCTGCTCGCCCTTGGTCCCGGGCTGGCCTTTCCAAGCAGACTTGCAACTCTGCTGTTGGAGCCCTCAGCCCGCTCCCCCTTCCCGAAAAAACTCAGCACCTTTCCAGGCTGCCAGCTGTTTATTTTGCTGGACGCTGAACTTGCTGAAATGTCTCGCGGTGGCTGAAACGACGCAGAGTAGAAGAGCAGAGCCTGGCAGGCTGCATGGTGAGTGGAAAATAGCTTTTTTGGGGCTTTCTGGAGTTTGAAGCTCTGATGATGGATGTGCATGCAAGGCATGGTAATAGCTCTGTAAGTACCAAAGCACAGAGCAAAAGAACAACGCTGCCTAATAGCCTGAGAAATGAACGTGGGACGGGATCCTCTCCGCTCCGACAGCAGCGAGGGCTGCGGTGGGGAATGATGAAGTGCTGTGGGGCTCAGGAGCTGAGTTTTATATTGGTTTAATGTATTGGAAAATAAGCAGTACCGCCAGCCTCTGAAAAGAACGTATATGCTATGTATGTGTTGCAAAAAACAGCCACTTGTCCCCAAATCGGGTGGCAGCAAAAGGCTGGGAACTCAGGGGGTTCCCTGGCTCCTGCGAAACTGGTGGAAAACTTGGGAAGCTGCCAGAGGTGGAGGCTGCTCTGGGCGGAGATGCTCCATGAGCAGGGAGCAGCAGATCCCAAGGGCTGGCAAAGCCAGGCTCCATGCAGCGGCCGTGCCTCCGGCTGGCACGTTTGCACCAGAGGGCAGCACCGGCGCGGAGAATGCGCCGCCGCCGTCCCTCATCCTGCACCGCATCCCGTGCTGCATCCGGCACCGCATCCTGAACTGAACCCTGTGGGCGGCTTCACCGCAGCCCGGGCTGCACCGGGAGGGCTCTTCCCTACCAGCACCCCTGGCTGGGCTCTCCTCAGGGAAGCTGCTTTTCCTTTCCGGGGAGAGGGCTGGATGGATATTTTTCTCCCTTAGGACACAAGTCTCCCCACAAATTCCTAAGCACTCTGTTTCCTTCTCCTTCCTTTATATTTATAAATACACAAATACATATATATAAAGCAAAACACATAACTTCTCTTGTTTAATAAGAGCTGCCTGCATCTCTTAGGCTGCTGACTTTACCAGTATCCCCGAGGTGAGAGCTTTGCTGCAGCGACAGGTTGGATCAGCGGCACTTCAAGTGATCCGGAATGGGTCATCCCATTCCCGACTCCTTCTGCCATCCTTTGGCCTGTGGTCTTCATGTGGGTTTGTTGTTTGTTGTATTTGTGGCCTGAGATCTCTGTCTAAGGGGGAAGATGGGAGAGAGCTGCCTCCTCCAAGCAGGAGGATAAAGGAGCTTTTTATAACCCCATTTTTTTTCTAGGAACCTTTTAATCCATTTATCCTTCTGACAGAAAACCTCGTGGCTGAAATTTGCAGTGGAAGCAGAGACCTGAAAGAACATTTCTGCTCCAGCGAGAATCTGCTAACAGGATCATCTCGGTACAGGCACCTAGAGCAGATCTGGAGCATCACCAGGCAGGTGGTAATTTATTTTATTGGCAAAACATCCCTACCTTATCCTGGAGTATCCTCCAATGCCCTATCTTAGGTTGCTTTATGGTCCCAGGTCTCTGGAAGTGACACTAAATCCTGTCACCTGCTCTTGAACAAAAGTTCTCTTGAGCTGCAGAGCAATGAGCTGCAATTGATGCTTCAGCAGAGGGTGTTGCTGCAAAAGCAACTGCATTTTACTGCATTATGTGCAGTAAAGGCTTATATGTGTTAAAAAAAGCAATTGTCTCTATGGGGAGAGGACGAACGGGAGGTTCAACCTGCTGCTTGTGCCGTGTCCCCGGATCCCGGTGTCCTGTCCGTGTCTGGAGGAGCCAGGACGTTAGAAATGGGAGCGCGAGGGTCGGGAATCGCCGTGTTTGGGTTTCTCAAACGTGCGCACGAAAACACTGTGTGGTTTTCTGACAAATTTGAACCAGCGCTGCTCAATTCCCTCCAACATTGCTACTGTTGATCTAGCAGACTGTAAAGCATTTATTGGAGTTGCTCGAGGCGAACTTAAGCATCTGTGGAATAACAAGTCCAGGAAGTAATTGCATCCACAAGGAAAATATTTTTATGTATAATTCAGCGACCCATTTTATAAACATTGCGGTTCCACCTTGGATTTTTTTTTTTCCTTTTTTTTTTTTCCCCCCTCTCCCTCCGCAGCCGCCTCTATCCAAGCGTCCAAGGTCGGCAAGACGCGGGATTGCGCCGGGTGGAGAACGGGCTCTCTTTGAGGATGAGACATTTGCAGCCCCCGTGGCACCAGCGCTGGCTGTGGTGACACGGGGATGGGGACCGCGCTCCGGGACATGCCGATCCTTCCCGTCGGATCCCTCCTGGCCCCCGGGATGCTCCGGTTTTCCTGGCTGTTGATGGGAAGGGCGGGAAGCGCTGTTGCACTTGCTGGGATGCTGCTTTGGGAACGTTTTGGGTGTAGCTGGGCAGCGGGAACGCTCTGCTCCCTTGCACTGTCCTTGGGGCTGGGGGAAATGGGCTTAAAAAGAGAAAAATTGAGCAACTGCCACCTTTGAGCTTCTGATTCCTTATAGAAATGCTTTAGGCGACTGAAAGCCATGAAGAAATTCCCAATTCTTTTTTTTTTATATTATTATTATTGCCTGAAAAAGTAATTTGGGTTTCATTGCTATGCGATGGGGAGTGGTGGTGCCCCTGCTGCCTCCCTCTCCTAGACACGAAGATCTCCTTGGTCCCAAGTATGATCCAACAGCAGAGCCTGCAGGGAAGCGGGTCAGTCCTGGCACATCCTCCTCTTCCCACTGGGAAAACCCTCCAGGAATGAAACAAGGGGTTTTCTTGAAAGCATGGAGCTGCTCCAGGGGGATTTACCCAAAGATCAAGCCATAAAGCGCCTTAATAAAACCCGGCTTTGCGCCGGGGTCGTCCCCGTGGGCAGGACAGCGAGCGGGGGCACCCGGGGCCTGAGCAGGGTTCTTTCTTAGGCTGGATCTGGGGTTTTTGCCATTGAACAGCGAACCTTGACTCAGCCAATATCCACAACACGCAGCCCGGGCCAAAGCCGGCTGTGCCTCCCGGTACCACAACAGCTGTTTTTCTTGCTAAAATAGGACATTAAATTTTTCTGGACGGCTGGACGCTTCCTTGATGAGAAGTGGAATAAGGGGCTATTTTTCCTCTCTCTCCTCTTTCCTCCTCTCCGCTTTGTCTGGCGGGTCCTGGTGCCGCCCTGGCTTTACGTTCGGAGCCGCTGGCACCCCGGGAGCTGCCGGGGGATCCGCTGCACGGAGGGAGCCATGGAAGGGGCTTTTTCCAGAGCGTGTTGGTCTCGGGATATTTTTGCATTTCCTTGCAGCTTCCCCGGAGCAGGGGCTGGATGGGGGCTCCCAAAGTGCGATGTTCCTGGGGGACCCGGCATCCGTGCAGCCCTTTGCCAGGCGGATGCGGGCGCGCTGCTGCTGCCTGCTGCCCCTCTGGAATTTGGGATGGGGGGACCAGGATGGGGCTTTGCTGCTTCTTAAAGACCAGCTTGATTTTTCAGGGGAAACAGAGGGATTTTCAGAGACAGGGATGGGAGCGCCACAGCAGGATGAGGTTTTTCCGTCTCTCCCGTAGTCCCTCTGCAGCCGGGGGGGCTCCAGCCGCTGCAGGGCCCCCATCCATCCATCCATCCATCCATCCATCCATCCATCCATCCATCCATCCATCACCCCCGCTATTTGCTCAACCATTTTGCTCCAGCGTCTCCTTTACACCCAGTGCAGCCCGTGCCAACCTGCCCTCCCCACGGCCAACTCCTGGCTTCGCCCGTGCCAACCTGCAAGGAAGCGGGGACCGCACGGATGTCCCCCCCAACCCAATGCCTGTGCATGGAGGGGGACCCGCACGTGCTCCCCTCTCCCGGGCCGGCGCCATGTGTTTGGAATTAGCCCGGCGCTCCCGGCGGCGGGCGGGGGGAAGCAGCTGGGCTTCTCCTGCGCGCTGCGCTGCTTAATCTCCGAAGAATGCAGAACGTCTGGCTGGCCGGGCCGGCCAAGATCAACGCCGCGGCGCGGCCAGGCCAACATAAACGTTCATGTTTTGTGTCACCGCGATGGCGCTCGCCGCTTGGCGTGTCTTTTTTGCTTTGCTTTTTTTTTTTTTTATGGTAATTGCATAAAACCGACGCCCGCGGTGCAAAAGGGCCGGGCCCGGCGCTGGCCGCGCGCGGCCGCCCGCTCCTGCCTGCTCCGCGGCGCTGGTGACCTTTCCCTGCAAATCCAGGCTTGTTTTCCCGAAGGGAAAGGCTTCCCGAGGCCGGAGGGTGCCGCGGGTCAGCGCTGACGTACGTTGGCCTCGTCCCTGCTCCCAAACGCTGGGATGGGGGAAGGAGGGAGGGAGGGAAGCAGGAAAAACGCGACTGCTCTCTCCCATTCCTGAGCTGGCCGGGAGTGTGCGTTCCCTGGGCTCTTCATTCCATACTTGGAGCCTTGGGCAGGGAGGGAAGGGAACATGCGGGAGGGACCTGTCCCGGTCCCCATCCCGTCCCTCCTGGCTGGCTGGGGAGCGCAGACACCGATGGGAGCTGCGGGAGAGCCCAAACGGCATCTCCACGGGATGGACGGACAGAGGGACGGCCGCCTTCCCGCAGCTGCTGGGCGGGGAGGGCTGGAATCCGGGATATTGTTTTCCTGGCTGGGAGCGGCGGGTGCCAAAAGCCTGATGCATTCATCACCTCCGACACGGGCCCGGCCGGCCGCTGGCGCCCGGACGCCTGGGCCCCCGCTGCAGGGAGCTTGGGGCACACGCTAGCGGAGCGGGAGCCGCTTGCTCGGACCCGCCAGCCTCCCTCGTGCCGGGCTCCTGGTGCCACATCCCCTGCCCCATGCACCTCGTGGGCAAGTCCTGCTCCCGGAGAGTCTCTGCTGCCCATTTCAAGGCGCTCGAGGACCCACAAGGAGCTTGAGGATGAGGAAGGGGGTGCCCGGGGTAGAGCCATGGAGGGGGCTCCGCTTCACACGGAGCCCCCTCATCTCGGAGCGCTGGGCTCTGCACAGCCCCTGCGCCCAGCCGGGCACTAGCGGGGGTGACGAGCGCTTTCCTGGCTTAAATGGACTCGCCTCCCCCCTGGTTTATTTACTGTCTGCTGCTGACCGCGGCTTCCAGCAGCTCCAGCATCCGCCACGCTGCCAGGGCAGGATTTGCTCTACGCTCCCCATCTCCCTCAGGACATCTTTTTGGTGCTGAGAAAAGGACAAAGAGGGAAGAAGAGGGACCCAAAGGTGGGAGGAAGGCTTCCCGCGGGGCTCAGTGCCTTGTGCCTGTGCTGCAAACCAGCAGCAGTGCCGGGATGCGGGGAATGCCGAGCTGCCGGCAGCACTGCGAGCCTCGAGCCTCTCACTATCCCTCCTGTCTCCTAGACTTGCTTTTTTTTTTTCTCATATTCTTTGCCTCCTTTCTTTCTTTCTTTCTTTTTTTTTTTTCATGAGCTTCTTTGCATACTGGATAAGTCTTATATAAGCATATGTTGGGTTGGAAAATCTTTTTTTTTTTATTTTAATAACTATTTTCTTTGGCAGGGAGCTCCTGGCACGTGATACTGCACTCAGAGCCATCAACTGTAGCTGTGATACAGATGTTCATTGCCTGTATAATCTTTCTCATATCAAGCAATTACCCTGGGCCAATTTCTTTATTTTAAGCACCTTGTTGTGGGAACACAGCCGTAAACGCATAAATTGCTGAGTTCCCTTATACTTTTTACAGCAGGCAAACAAAAAAAAAATTGAAGGGAGGGCCTCCGTGAAAATCAAACAAGCAGGATTCTTTAGATAAGGAAGGAGAACCACTAAGAGACAGTAAAAAAGAAAAGCTCTCGGAAGAGATACGCTGGAAAAGTGCCAGCAGCACATAGCTGTGTGCAGACTAAATAAAACCAGGTGAGTTTCCTGCCATTGTGGAGTATCGAATGTGATTTCCATTTGTGATGGACGTGCTGTTAGTGCCAGGATCATCTGGACGTTTTCATTTTAGGCCTTCTTATTTTTGTTGGCCTAATATAGAGCTGCGGCACAGAGTGCTAAAAGGCAGTGTCACAGCCATGGCATTCGCAGCAGATGAGGAAATCGCTCCCATTAAGTGGCTAGGAGACTTCCTGGGAGAAGCTTTTGTTTTTCCTTGAACTGGCAGCGTATGTTGCAGGATGGCATCTAATGCAAAATGAAATGGGAAGATCTAATGAAAGGAAGCGATGTATTAGTGCGGGTCGTTTCACCGATGCCATCAGGCAGCATCCTTCAAAAAACAAGGATCTGGCTTGCTTCCAAAGTACCGCTCAAACACGAGGTGCGACCCTGAGATGCCGGCGCCCGCTTCGCTCTCCTCTCGCTCGGAAGCGCCACGATGCCCCTAGGGAGGCGCGGGCTGCGCTGCGGGCTGCCCGCGGGCGCAGCCGGGAAGCAAGCGCCGGAGCGGCGCGTGCGCAGGGAACGCGGGCTCAGCCCTGTGCCGAGGCGCGGAGTGTGCGGAGCGCGCTCTGGGGACTGCCTGACGCGAGGTCCAAACGCGGGATCCATTTACATGAATAACAAGGATACGCAGTAAAAATAGTTGATGCTAATGATATTCTGAAAGGGGTATTAAACTTGCTGCTTCAAGGTTTAAGCGATCTGCGGCTTGGGCTGGAGTTGAGCGCAGCGTGCTGGAAAATGAATCCAGATTTGCTGCAGGAACAGGTGGCAGGAGCCATGAGACATGCTGGTGTCCCTGAATCACCAACTCGGCATTCTCAGGCTTTTGCAGATGGGCTGGAGATGGTTTCTGACCTGGAAGAGGAGAAGGAATTGAATGCTTAGATGGGCAGACAACCCAGTACGATCCTCCGGCCACTCTGCATGCGTCCTCTTACTGCACATGCAAGCACAGTAAGCAGCCCAGGGGTTATACGGCATTCAGCTGAGCTGGCGTGAAAAAGAAATGGCAACGCTTGTCATTCCCTGGTAGACAAAGGCACGTGTTGTTTGATCTGGAGCATGTGCCTCATGGTGAGATATCTAATCCAAATCTGGCTATATTCCTGCCCTATGTCACCTAAGATGCAGTCACTTGGATCCAGCCCATGCCTTTCGAGCATGGCCGGGAGGTGTGTGGAGCACGGAGGTGGAGACCTCCGCAGAAATGTGGGAGCTTTGACATGTGAAGTAGTTGTGTGTATGTGCAGCATCCATCCTGCTCTGCAGGGCACTGCGAGGAGAGCCCTGGTGCTGCTGGGCTCCCACCCTACTCGTGCTGGACAGACCTGAGTGCTTCCAGGCTGCCACAGGGATTTCTGTGACAGCCAAGGTCATCCTGAATGGAGACCGCACTGCCACAGTCATCCTGTTGGGCAGTTTCCTTCCCTGCACCATCAAATTCCCCGGTTAGTCCATGTCCGCTTGTCCTTGCTTGGGGCTGCAGCTGTGCTGCCAGAAGTTGTGACTACCCGGCCTGTCTCATCTGCTTGGCATGGCCTTCTTTGGGAGTCACTGCCTTCCCTCATCCAAGCAGCTTGTTCCATCGCTCCCTGGACCATTCTGGTGTGAATAATAGGGAATCGTTAGGAAGTGTAGAGACACGTATGGTGTTCATGCGGTGGGGAATGGTTGATCACACAAAGAAGAGGGGGCAGTGATTTCTGCAGCTGGAACAGGCTGGAGGTAGCCGCTTCACTACCTCGTGCCCAGAAGGATACAGGACTGTGCTCTGTGGCTCCTGGTTTTGGCACACAAGAACCCATGAGCTAAGGCACTGGGACTGGGGCTAAATAGGAGCGAAACTGCTTTCTTCACCACGGTCTGAAGCCAATTCTAGCGTGCAGGACTGTTTAGCTCCCCGATCCTGACACTGCAGAGTGGCTTTTGCAGGGGAAAGGACAGAAGGGCGAACGTGGCCCTGTTGGCCATAGCAAATCTGGTGGGAAGCTCGAGGCAGGGGTCAGCCAAGGGGAAAGGGATCGATCAAGAAGAGCAATGGTTGCAGAGGGGATGGGAGCAGCACGTTCTCCACCTACCCTCCACACATCTGGGTTCTCAGCATCCTCCCTCCAGTCCCTTGCTGGAGACCAAGAGGGATTATTTACATGTTTTCTTGCTATTCTGAAGTGATAGGGTTTTTTTTTCGGGAATAGCTGAACTGAGGTGGGATTTCTTGGAGATTTTGCAAGAGTCTCTGTAATGGCCAGAAGTTGTTTGCTTCTCAGAAATTCTCCAGACCTAGCAGACTATGGAAGGTTCATCTGTCAGCGCTTGTGGACTGTGTTCGTTACCACCATCCCTTTCCTTTGATAGATGATGCTACTTTCTTCCAGGGCTTTCATTTACATGGGACTTCTGGCAGCCCACTGCTTCCTAGATGGAAAATCGAACAAACGGTCTGTTCTTTCTCCTCAACAGAATCATTTCTCATTTCTTCAGAGGGAAGATCTCATCTGTTGCTGAATCTTGGTGCAAGGTTGTTCATTTTTTCTCCATATCTTCAGCAAACCATTCTTTTCCTGCATGTATTGTTGGAGATGTGCAAAGATGCACTGTATGCTTTTTACTGAGAGCATGGTAGGACATTTATGACTTAGGAAATGTTGGTCTAATTTTGATTTTTTCATTTCCCACAAATAGAGGAGAAATATCAAGCTGGCTCAAAACAGGATGTTAATGGTTGTGATACTGCTGTAGGTTTGGGGCAGGCAATAATGCTTTTGTGTCTCTCAGAGCTTAGTAGTTGTTCTGCTATCCTTGTTTTTTAACATGGGAGAACAAAAATAAATTTAGGAGAGGAATAAATAGACTTTACAGCATGATGAATCTGGCTCCTTGTGCCGCAAGAATTCATATCTAGTGCCATAGGTATGCAAAAAATCTCCCTTAGAGAGAAATAAAGCACATATCACCTAAGTATGGGGAGAAATTTTAATCCAAGGTCCTCACTGACCTTCACCAATACTCGCTGTCACTGCAACAGTGTTTTTTCTTCTTAAACCCAGTACCACGACTGGCAAATCTTGCACAAAGGGGGAAACAGGCTTTCTTCCCACTTGCCTAGGTGCCCTTCCCAGTACCTGCCCCCTGTGCACTGGGGCATGGAGGTGCGTTTGGCTTCAGCACTCTCTGGCTTCAAGGCCTGTCTGGAAGAGATTAATTCCCAGGCAGGCAGATCTCTCCTTTCCCAGTTGTCAAACTCAGAGCTGTCCCACAGTCAAATTCCAAAATTTCATCTGGTTGTTCTGCGGGGAACTGATTTATGGCATGCCCTGGTCCTGACTGTGTCGCCTCCCGCTGTGTGCCCAGGACTATCCGAGTGCTTGGGCTCTGCCCCCGGCACCCCGCTAGCACATTTCTCAATCTAGGATGGAATTCAATCCCATTTCAGCATAAAGCTTGAAGTCAAATTCAAAACGATCATATCTGGAACTGACCTTCCTGCAACTTCTCCCCTGCAACTGTCACAGCTCCCTCAGAGGCACCAGAGATTATCCCAGCATTTGGGGACACAGGTCTATGCGCCGGGTGTCACTACTTTGATCTTTTATTAGCCGGTTGAGATGTAAATTGGTGGCGGCCGCACAGAAGGAAGTAGGGAAAGGTGAACTTGTTCCACCTCTGCAGGTTGAACAAGTAAGACAGCAGATAATTTGAAGAGAATAAACAGCTTGTAAGGATAGTGGGAGGTCAAAGGTTAGGAGTTAATAAATGGCTTGTGGGGAAGGGGGTAAAAAGTTGCAAAATAATCCTGGAAACCCTCTTCAAAAGCAGCCGGGGTGGCTCAGCTGCCCCTGTTGCCCATGGGGCAGAAAGGAGTCGGGGCAGGGCTGGAGGGTCTGCTGCGCCGGAGAGCAGGGGCGGTCACAGTGTGGGTGTCACCAGGGTATCCCAGCAGTTAGATTGTACAATTTTATTTCTGCAGAGAGGAAAAAACGGAGTTTGTGCCTGGAAAAGCTAAAAGAAGGAGTAGCCGTGCAGCTCTGTTCCGTCCGAAGGCCCTCTGCCAGTAGCTACGGCTGGAAAGATCTCCTGAGCGCTGCTAGCACGGACCTGTTTGCAGTTCAGTGGGAAAGGGCAGTGAAATCCTTAACAAAATTACCCTGCTGGACTAGAAAAGCCTTTGGATATGCTTTTTCCATGCAAGGCCAGTTGGGTCCTGTTATAACCCACAGTACATTTCCTAGGTGTAGGGCTTGCTGCTAATGTGCACATACACTGTTCTTCTAATAAAAGCAGATAGCCACAAGGAATGCAGCAGTTTGAACTTCAGCCTCTATGAAAGCGCTAAAAGGGAAAATAATCAGTTGATGTTCCAGACAAGGAGGTTTTATCCATGCAGGTCTGGCGCACGCATCCAGCTTGCTCCTGACACAATTCCAAGAATTTCTGTCCGAGTCTCAAAAAATATCACTCTGGATTCAGAGAGGCCAATTCCAAGCTCAGCACATGCAGCCCGGGCTGTTCACATTTCCAGATTCTGAATCATTTCCTCCACTTGCTCTGCCGTCTGGGTTTGGGACACTCCGGCTCTCCAACTTCCCTGCTTCCTGAGCCGAGCGGGCCTTGAGTTCTCATATATGGAGCTGCACAGGGCTGGACCTGGCTACATTACAGCTACCAGAGGAGTTGTCCCTCAGCTGAAGCACCTTCACTGCCTGCCAAAGGGGCCCACGATGCTGCTGGGTCCAGCCATGAGGTTCCCACTGGGGTGAGATATGTAGAAGATCCCTGCAGAGCCTTCACTCACAGCATCATCTTGCAGGAGAATGGACAGAAGCAGCGTAGGTTTGAGATGCAAAGGTGCAGAGTACTGCAAGGGAGAGCTGCAAGGGCAAAAGCACCATGAGCACATGAAGACTGTAGTGGATGCTGGAAGAACTGTCTTTTACAGGTGATTTGCTGCCCACAGTCCTCTTCAGCCTCACCAGCATCCCTCTGTTTTGTTCCAGATACTGGATGTAATTTGGAGCTATTGCAACTCAGTCTCCACCAGTGAGAGAAAGAGCTTGGGTGATTCCAATACAGTTTTGGTAATTTTGATGTCTGAGTGTCCAGCTTGATCCTTTTTTGAGAGGAAAAGGTTTGCACAAGGGAAAAGAACAGAAAAGAAATAAAGTCATAGGCTTCCAATGAAGCTTGCCATTAAGATCTCTGGGTTGCTGTGTTGCAATCAGCAGAGGAGTGCAAACACATCAGCAATTCTCCGTTAGATGTGCAAAACAAGCTGGTGAGGGGAAACTGGGAGACGCTGGCTTTGTGAAGCAGCGAGCTGCTGTGCCACGAAGCACGGCACAGCCCGCGCCAGCCCAGCACGGCACAAGGGCTTATCAAGAGGAGCAGCCGCGGCGCCCCGAAGGGCCGCGCCAAGGGCTATTTTGGCTTGGCCAAAACAAATGGCTGTTTCCCCTCGCTGTGCAAGTTTTAAAACATAGGTTGTCATGTGAAGGAAATTGTGTATGACGCTGATGAATGGTTGTGAAATACCCTGCTTGCCAAAAATATTTCTGGATTCTGCAATTTCATTGCAAATTACAGAACGCGGATCCAGCCCTGCAGTAAGGCTAAAAACAACCCTTCCTTTCCTCTGTTGGCAGTTTTACCCCTCTTTTGTCTTCCCCACCACCCAGGCGTCTCTCCAGGCAGCCGGCTTTAGTGCCAGGGACTTTTCAAAGACCCCTGCAATGGGTCAGGGCCAGGTCCTCCACCGGGATGAACTGTTAGACCTGGGCTGAAAGCAGAGCAGCCCTGGGAGCTCGTGCGTGCCGGCGCTCTGAGATGAGCAAAGCGGCGTGGCTGGAAATCGCCACTTGGTCCTTGCACCTCGTCCACGGCGCGGGATGGCGCTGGAGGAGGCCTAGCAACAGGAGAGGAATGTCCCCGTAAAAGATAACCGCGCTTCGCCGAGGCCGCGGAGCCGGGAAGTTTGTTGGAGCAATCAGTACGTGTCATAATGTTTATTTAACTGGGAGCGGGGCTGATGGAAAAGCGTCGCAGCTGTGGAGCAGCCCAAGAACGCTATGGAGTGGGAAGGGAGTGCGGATTTAGTAGCTGTCTTCCTTGGTATGGGAAAACCAGGTGCACGATGGAGCAATCTGTGGGGCAGAGAGCCGGGGGTGCCCAGGTAGCTGCCACCGGCTCGCTCTGCTGCAGGAGTGCGGCTGGACCTGCATTATCTGAAGTTCACATGCAGGTTAACAGCTTGGAGGATGTGGTCGCAAGTCTAAAGGGAACAAAATTTAATTCTTCTCTAAACACACGCTCTTTCTGTTTGAAGGCAGATAACCTCTTTGGCTGTGTTACTGGCCAGCGGCACATAGACTGAATGTGGCAGCAGAGTGATGCTTGAATTCCTCCACAAATAAACGGGGAGAACTTGACACCGCAGAGCCAACGTGGGGCCAAACGCTGCTGCAGCTCATTTCCTGGGGAGCCCAGCAAAGCGCAGCTCCTTCTGCAGGAGGCCAAGGAAAGGCAGGGGCAGGAGGCTCCGCAGCTCCAGCAGCCACAGATGAAATCAAACAGTCCAGGGCTCCGAAAGTGGGAGCTGTCAGGCTGCAGGGGAGTGCCAGGGGAGGTGGGAAAGTTGCAGGGCTTGCTAGAAAAAAATAGACTCTTTGCCCCATAGAAATCCCTGAAACAGTTTGGGTTTTCTTTTTTTACTGAAATTAAAAGTGCTTTTGGTCAAAATTGGAAACTTTTTTTTTCCATGCAAAATAATCAGAAAAGACAAACTTTTCCTTTGTTGGAAAAAAAAAAAAAAAAAAAAAAAAGAAGGATTTTAGCTAAAGACATTGTTTCTCTACTGAAATGGGGAAGCAGTGGATGGGTGGTACTCTGTCCATCTAACCCTTAGCCAGTCAGTGCAGCCCCAGTATGTCCACTAGGGAACAAGCCCATGCTGGCTGTCCAAGTGGGAGCAGTCAGGGCTTTTCCACTCCCAGGCCTCCATGTCTGCCAGGAGGTCCCAAACCTCCTCTCCTCTTTGCTGAACACGGACAGCCCGGTGAGACCTCGTGCTCAGCTCGGATCTTCCCCTCGAGCTGGCACAAGCATCTCCTTCAGAGACCCACTGGAGTGATGGAGCAGCCCCACAACGGACACTGCTTTTCTCCTGCTCCACAGCTATCTCTGTAACAAAGTCCAGGCTTCCTGGACTCCTTGCAGAAAAAAAAAAAGGAAAAAAAAAAAAACCCAAACCAAAGCCCATTTCAGAGACCAAATTGCCCATAATTTACATGCCTCTCCTCACTTTGAAACACAAGACGGCTGATGATAACATCACGAGTGACAGCAGTAGTATCTGTTGCTAATTACAAGCTGACATTATGGTCAAGCAGAGCCATGGGGCCCATAAAAAGCTTATTCAAAGTTGCTTTTCTACCACTTCAAACATGGGCTGGACACAATGCCAGGCATTTTCCACCTTCCCAAGGAAGGCTCCCCCTGCATCGGCCTGGTGGCTCCGGCCTCGGGAGGAGCATGACTGAAGGAAGCAGCGGAGGTTACAACAGCGCGTGCTCTGCGTGGAGCAAACCCATCCTGCCATGACGAAACCTGGGCGCCCTCCACGCAGAGAGATAACAGTCGCGTTTCCTTCCGCAGCACCTTGGCACGCGCAGGCTCTGCGGCAGCCCCCCGGGCTCTCCTGTGCCTGCAGCCGGCCCGGGATGGGCTCTGCAGGTGGACAAACCCAGGTGGACAAACGCAGGCGGGCCGCGGCGCGGTGGCCCCGGCGCTGCAGGGCTGAGCGCGGCCGGGCGCTGATGTCGGCGCTTTCGCTCTAGCCACGGGACACGCTGCAGGGCGCTCCGGGGCCTTTTTCCCAACCCCAACTCTTTTTCAATTGCACTCTCTCCTGTGCAGTTCCAGCCAGTGCTTGTCCTGTGGCTACTTCCAGGACTTTGGCTTTTCGGCTTCCAAGGCTGTCTGCTTTCACAAAGGCTGAATTTAAAGCAAGCATCTCCTGCGAGAAGTCAGAGCTTCGCTGACGGCCGCGGACAGAACAGGCTCCCTCCCGGCCGAGCGGATCCCTTGTGCTGTGATTCCCCAGCAGGAAGGCATCGCCCTCGGCCCCAGCCCACGAGCGCCCTGCCCTCTGCTCGCTCCAGACACTTGCTCTGGTTAATTGGATTAATTAAGCTGATGCAACTCCACGCAGGGATATTATTGTCGGTTCAAATCTGCCTTGTCAGGCTGTAGCACCGGGGTGTAACTCAAACTGGGTTTGAGTTTTGAGGCAATTAGACAAATTCCTTGTGGACAGGTCCCTCTGTGGCCACTGCAAGTAGCAGCCCACAGGTCCCCACTCTGCTGCTGGCTCCATTCTTGAGGTTTCACATATGCCTTCTCTGAGTGTTTGCTACTGGCAACCAGAAGTCATGGTGAAGGCAAGACAGGGCTTCAGCTGATCAGATCTGCTCTGCAGGGCTTATGGTTGGTCACATCTCTACTGAGATAATCCATGCAACTCAATTTGACATGACTTCACCTTTCTCGCTGTGAAGCAGGTTGCTTTTGATGTGAAGCTGGTTTGCTCAGGTAGACGGGGCACCAAGCGGTGCAGGATGGGAGGCAAAGAGCAGTCCTGGGGCCCAATGTTGCTCTTGCCTTGGCAAGTGAAAGCAGGATAAACGGGGTGCCCGCTGGTGTCAGAGCAGATATGAGGGAACTGCTGTCACCTGAGCATGCAAAGGGATTTGTTCCTGCCCATCTTCATGGGGACCTTGGCACCTCCATCCTCCCCTACGAGCTCAGGGTCGTGTATCTGGTAAGCAGCACCTCAGCCCCTACGGTGGTCCTGGCTGTCCTAGGCCACCTAGGAGGCACTTTTTACCTTGGACCTGGCCTCCTTCTCCTTTCCCTGCCATTTATTCCCTGTTTCTATCTCTCCCGTGGCCTTTGAGCCCCAGTGCGCTGGCCAGAGCTCAGCTCTCAGCTCTCCCCTTCACGGCAAGTGGTAGCCAAAGATGGAGGTGTGTCAAGAATGGGGTCTGTTAGACATTTCTCCATGTTGCTGCATGCATAAGATAATGCACAGGCCTTTCTTAAGCCTCTTCCCTACGCCGTGAAGAAAGCAGGTATGTAAAAACACATTCTTTGCCTTCCCAATGTGCAAGGAATCACCTGTCACCCCGGCCCCAAGGCAGATCCTCCCGGCTTCATTATCATTGGGAGGATGGAGGAGGACTCCCTTTGCTGGGTTGGAGCTGGTGCTGGTGGTAGTGGAAGGAGGTCTGTACAGCGAGGCTGCTTTTCCCTCACTGTATGACCCAGAGTGATGAAAAGGGATCCTTGGTCCTCCTAGATGCCATGTGGGAACTCTAGAAAATCCCATTAATATCTCCCCACCGCATTTTCTGCGCTTTAGAGCAATCCTAGCTGAATTCTTTCTTTCATCCTAACGACAAACACACCATTGTCTCAAAGACCTCGGTGGCACTCATGTCTCTAGTATAACCTCTAATTTTATTCTGCCGCCTTTGGCCTTGGCTGAACACTGCTATGTGGGCAGGAAAATCGATCCAGACCACATTTGCACAGGATCATTACATGGTGCTCCATGTGGCCCCACTCAGAAGCTTTCTCTGGTGTCTTCTGTGGAAAAATAGTGCACACAGAATATAGGGAGATAGGGGGAAAAAAAAGAGAAAATGGGTCTTGCATTGTGAACCTAAAGGAAAGGAGAACATTCTCCACCAAAATGGGCAAATGTCGCAGACACATAGCAGGTAGGAGGCCCAGCACAAAGAGCTCTCTACACCCTTCTCTGTATGGGGTAAACAAGGCTCTGCTCTGAAAGGTTCCTGGCCTGAATTTTAATGCATTGTCTTTCTTAGATTTGGAAGGAAAAAATGGTGGAAAGCAACTCCTTGGAGCAGACTGTAGTACGGCCCCCACCCCACAAGCCTGCCTGGGAGTTACCCTGAGAAGAAGACATTCCCCAGCAGTAGTTCATTGTATTTCAGTGGTTTGAGCTCTGCTGGCAAGGGATGTTTTGCAAGGCTGCTGATGCCCCAGGAACCTGTAGGGCCTGTGAGGATAACTGGTGTTCCTTTGGAGGCGGTCAGTACACACTGGGAAGGGTGGCTGCATCACAGATCGGGAAGCTGAAGCCATAAAGGCTGTCAGAGATGCTGATGTTACATGTAAGCATGGGAAGGTTTATCAGGAGATAACTTGAGATAGCTCTGGTGGGGAAGAAGAGGAGGTTTACCACCAGTATGTGACAGGACAGGGTGAAACGGGTATAAGTTGAAACACAGTCAGTTCCATCTCCAGGTGAGGAGGAACTTCTTTACTGTGAGGGTGACAGAGCCCTGGCACAGGCTGCCCAGGGAGGTTGTGGAGT
>JAVCKT010024214.1:0-37702 GCA_032273925.1 Rhynchotus rufescens
TTTTTTTTTTTTGCCTTTTTATGGCTTGTTTTTTGCGTTTCATAAGCTCTTGGCAAGGGGCACAACTGCCTTCGCACTTGCGGGAGAGGAGATGGTCAAGGACGAGCAGTCGCCTCTTTCAACATGCAGCCCGCTTTTGATACAGTTGAGAAAATGGGCATCAAGTGTAGGGCCTTCCTCTGTGCTGGGTGACTCCCCTCGAGCGCTGTTTCTTGGGGGGACATACTCACTTCTGGTTCCTCCTTTCATTTCTGCTCCGTGCTGGTCTTCGTAATCCTTGCTGGTGCCCTCTGAGGTCTGACATTCCTCTTTTAGCCATACCTCATCCCTGACTGTGCTCTCCCTCAGTAAAGCTAAATCAGAGGTTGCCAGCTGAGTTCTTAGTTTTATTTATTTATTTTTTTAAATATGAAAAGGTCAGCTTGTTTTACTTTATGGTAGAAAACCTAAGACTTTAATGGAAAAGGTGGATGTGGAGTTGTTTTCATAGAGTTTAAGTAAGGCTAAGCAGAGTTCCCCCAAGGTTTGTACTAATGCTGGCGCAGTTTAGTATTTGATTTGGAGAAAGGCATAAACTGTAGGGTGGTAAAATCAACAGATGACAAAAAAAAAAAGGATCGTTCATACTTAGAATGAGAAGGAAAAGTAGAAGGACCTAACAATGAGCAGAAAATCTGACATCATGATTGAGTTTTGATTACAGTTGTCATATGCAGCGTTTAGAGAACAGTTTTGACTGTTCATGTATACTAGACTCAAATTGCTAAATCATTTAGGAAAAATGATGTTCGTGTCGCTGTGGAGAGCTGAGCAGTGTTGGCTGTAAAGCAAATGTGAGAAATTAGCATTAAGAGAAATATAAAGAGCAATAACAAAAAAAATAGTTTGTTACTTCCTCTCAGAAGTCCTATCACTGAAATGGAAAAAAAATCTAGGAAAGAATAATGAAAATAAATAGAAGTTTGGAGAAGTAACCTTAAGAGACTTAATTTGGAAAGGAAAGAATAAAAGTCTCTAATACAGTAAATGGTTCAGAGAAGGTAATGATGTGTCTGTCTACTCACATTTCTGTATGATTTAAGAATAGAAAGGAAAATGGGTTCTGTCCATCTTAATTTTACCAATTAAGGAATTGATTTTTACGTAACATACAATTGATTTGCAATCTATATTACAAATTCTGACTGACTGATCCTTTCTAGATGAAATATTCTGGGAAAGTTGCCCATACTAAATCTGAAGGACTCCACTTAGAAAACTTTCCTTTGGCTTTTAAAGCAAATATCATCATAACCTTTCCTAACTTGAGTGCTATGCTTTGCATACCACTTTCTTACACAGATGAGGGCATTTGATTAGATACTTAGCTTTAGCTATATTCTTTATATGGGTTTTATTTATGCCGACAATATCTTTCCCACTATATGATTGTGTAGCAAGCTGTCTAATTCATAATCAGTTATATAATACAGGGAATGCCTTTTAATTTTTAAAAATGTATGCTGTTTTATTCTTTTTTTTTTTTTTTTTTGCTTTAAGAAGAGGTTCCCCTTCTATCTAAGGTTGCATTTCAGACACAAATATATTCCCCAAAGTACCTAATAAGGAGACTCAACATTGCTAGTCGTCTTTGACTTTATTTCAGAGTTAAACTTATCAGTTAATACTGGGCAGAGAGAAGTACAGTCCGGCAAGGTGGCATTTGCAGAAACACTCTGTTGTAAATAAAGTGTCTTTGGGTCTTGTATGGCTTTGAAAAGTGGTACAGAGGTAACTACATATGGTGTGATGGCTTGAGGCAGGGAGAGAGGGAGAGAGGATGTGCTTCTATTAGGAAATTACAAAGAATCCCGTTCTTCCTGTAAAGCAAATATATCCACACCATTGGACAGACTTTCTGGGGCCTTTAAAGGAAAGACAAGCTGGTGGCTGCTGTCTGTGCCAAACTTACAATGCTTTGTTGCTCCTGCTTAGTAAGAGATCATTCTAACTAAGCCTTCTATCTAACCAGCATTGCTTTTGCAGGGTTTACTACCCTGCAGGGGTAATTTTGCAGGGTTTGCCTATAGGCAATTTTTGCTTCTAGGTTTCCTTGTAAAGTGTAGTGTATCTTGCTTTTATTTTAACTTCATAGAACCATGATATGGTTGTGTGGGGACCAGCGGTTTGATTTCTGATCACAAGAAAGGCTGGAAGTAGATGTGGCTAATGGACATTCCTATTACAAATACGGACATTAGAGTGATATTATAAGAAAAGTGGCAGCACTCTCATAGGCATAATGAGAGTCAAGCAACCTCAGGACTGCTGAGCTTTCTTTTTACTACTATTCTCAATATAATGGTACTTCTGGCCAAATCCTGAGGGCTACTCCAAATGAAATCTTCCCTTGTCTATAGTGGGGTGCTGTTGTAAGGAGAAAAGACAGAAATTCTCTCCTAATGAAAAACATCCTGCAACCTCCAATCCAAATAAAGAGTACCAAAACCTGATCATACACTTCCACTTCACCACAAAAGAAAATTTTACAAGAATTTAATACTTGGCCTTCCTGTAGAACAGCTGGCTCAGACTTCTTGATGGCAATAGAGTAACCAGTAGATTATGGTCAATTTTTCAGTTAACAGTTGTACATTCTGTAAAGCAAAGAGGTCACAGAAACATAATAAAATATATGAATTAATAATTAAAAATAGCCTACCTTCGGCGGCAACAACATAGAAAATACTTTCCATGCTATGTAAGTAATGCCTCAACATTTAAGATGGTTAAAATTTGATAAACTACTAACTTCCCCATTTTTTGATAGGAAAGCTGGGGCCTGAGATAAAACAGTGTCACGCAGGGGAGGACAAACATCATAGCATCCAATAAACTTTTTATGCACTTATTTTGTTAAGACTGATTCCCGCTTCCTCTGTCGCTCTTTGTTTATTAATGAACTGACTCATCCAGAGTCCAGCAGCTTGTTTCCACACCAGAGAGATGGATTTGCACCTCTGCCAAGTGGAGTCAGAGGCAGAGATAACAGCCAGCAACAACAATAGTCTTCCCCAGTCCCTTTGCCAAGAACAATTGGCAGAAAGGATGTGCAGGGAGGAACTTATCGCCAGTGCGCTGCTGGGCTCTGGAAGCCCAGGGTTGTTCTTTGCCTGCCACAGAGAAACAGCAGGATGCATCCAAGAGGCAGGCTCGTGATACAACCTTTACCTGAGCTGAGGAGATAGGGAGCTCTGTGATAACCAGCTCTTTTTAGTAGCCATAGAGCAGAGTAACACAGCAGATCCTTCTTCAGGGCCAAGCCTAGAAAGAGAAAAACCTTAAGACAGGCTGGTCCTGGGGTATGTTTGCCTCTTGCAGCCTCAAAATGGAAACACATCCTTTAATCTTTCTAAGCTGTTCTTCTCAGAAAGTGCTATATTTTTAAACACAAGAGGGTCACGAGATTCTGTTATGGGCAATGTGAATTCTGGCTCACATCATTTTGTGTTTGCCATTTGGGAGACACTTCTCTTGAGTTTTATTCTACAAAATATCAAGCACCTATTCATACCAAAAGTTGCCTGTGTTTGAACCTGATGGCTCTGTATAAATCAGAAAACCTGAGGCAAATTCTCTCTCAGAAATGATATCAAAGTTTGACAATGACTCTGAACTGCATCATAATTCCTTCTGAGAACACATCCCTGGTCAAACACATTCACATTGTACAAATAGGATGCCTCAGACAATTACAGATGGACAGCCATTATTTGCAGGATTTTTTTTGACAAAGAAGTTATCTTATTAAATCGTATGTTGACTCTAACTATAAAACAATGAAGATAGAATTCAGATGACACAAGATTTGTTACACTTAATGAAATATGACTTGATATGTTTAATTTAACAAAAGAATATGGCAAAGTTACTGAGTGTAGGATATTAACCGGTATGTTGTGGATTGTCTGTTAGAGCTAACCTTCATATGACTGAACACCCTTTAGATTAAGGAGAAATAAGAGCATGTTAATTTGCTCTGTATGTCTTTACATGTCTTAACCAGATTTTCTTCATGACCTGACTCAGTGTCAGAAATGCATCCATCTTTCCAGTCTACCATATTTGAGGTTATTTTTATCATTTTTTTCCTCTACATTGTCTGTATAGCTAGAACTCTTGGAGATCTGTCCATTCCTTTTTCAAAGGTTCTGTCTTTTCCATAACTTCAGATAAATCTCTCAGTTAGGCTTTTAGTGTACTTTGCGTTGCTCTTCAACTCTTGAAACATTCTCTTTGCAAGTGTCACAGAGACTCAAGCTTCATCTCCCCTCAAAATACGTTGAATTCAAACTCTACTTTTATTTTTTTTGATCATGCTACTTCTAACTTTGAATTTCAGAGCTGTTTCCCATACAATAGCATATCCCAGGTAGGTCTACTTTAAATGTCTTTACTACTAAAATTGCTTTAAATTTCTTAATATCCTTAATTCTGTATTAAGTTTTACTGAACCACTAATGTTACTGTTGTTTCACAACAAAAAGAAGGCCAAAAAAAAGCAGCATGAAGATAGCTTGCAGTAGAATTTTTCAGAATTACTGTTCCAAAGAATGCAAAAGTTAGTAATTTTTAAGCTCTATCTGAATTTAGAGTGACAAAATAATGATTTCCCATGAATTAACAATATTATAAAACATGAGCATCTAAAATGTCTTCATCAGGAAACTTCATATATTTATGTTGTCATCTTTGTCCATGAGCCCATCTGACCCACCTGTCTTGTCACTCCCACTTTATCTCATCACATCTAAAGTTAGACTGCTAGTGCTCAGAGAAAGAGACCACACATTTCCCATATCTTTTTTTTTTAAGAGCTTAACCCATATTTTTGTGCTCTATAAATAAATAATAGCCAGTCTGGTGCCAGGGAAGGGGAGGAAAAAGCTACATTAGATCATACGGCAAAATAACAAGCTGACAAAAATATGTATTTTTCTTATTAAATGCCACCCTTCCTCATATCAATACATCCTGAGTTCTGCGAATTAGATTCTGCTGGAGCACCGGGAGCTTTTTGGTGGGCAGCCTCTTTGCACGGCTGCGAGCTGCAAGTGCTGGGGCAAGGCAAGAGTCACTCCAGGACCTGCCACACACCAGGGTGGACGTGGTATTTGGGAGCGATCCCCAACCTCACCTGCTTGCCCCCTATGGTGTCCCTTCCACAGTGGTGTTCTTTTTTTTGTAGATTAGTTCCCGGATCAGCCTTCCCAGGTGAGCGTGTGAATAGCTGTGTCAGCTCGAGAGAAAAGGGACGAGTCGGGGTAAGAATGAGCAATAGGGCCAAGAGCTGCTTATATCAGTGTGACTTATAACCTGCATCATCTTGTTAAGCCAGCCTGTGTATTTATTTGTCTCCAGTATTAGCCCAGAATCAACAGGTCCCAAACACACCTTAAAAGATTAATTACTTAAAGTCCTTAACTAAAGCTAGAGACTGTTTTATATATTAATGTTTATTCTCCTTAAGATTTGGGTTCTTTGGACCCATAATCTTATCATAAATTTTTTTATTGTGCCTCTTTTTTTTTTTTTTTTTTTTTCCCCAGTCTAACACTTTCCAAAGCCTCCTTTTCATAGTACTGGATTAATCTTGCCCAAGATTCCCACTTCTCATTCAGCTTCTAGCTTTTTAGAAGAATTTGAGGAAGCTGGAACATGATTCTCCCTTTATCTCATAGAAAGGAGATATAAGGCTGGATATCATGTAATTCTTTAAAGCGGTCCTGATTACTTGTCTGATCAGTGAGCTAATATAGATAAGGAACCTGAACTATACTAAATTTCTAAGAGATTTACAGAAGTTACAAGAATTAAATACCTTCTAATGAGAAAAGAAAGGTAGGATGTTGTAAATATCTTTTTATAAAGACATCAAAACGTACATCTGGTTCAGGTCTAGTGAGTCTCTGTATCTGTACAGGAACATGCTTGGGGCTCCTAAAGGCTTTTTAATAGTTATCTGAGCTAGAAAGACCAAGAGAGCATCAGTCAATCCTGAGCAACAGCAGGAAGGAATCTAAAAGAGAAGTGATTTTTCAGGATGGAAAGGATTTTGAAGTGTGCTGCCAAGACTGTCAGTGGTTTCCACTGCAGTTATGATTACCAGACATATTAGACTACAATTTATCATTAAAACTTTCTCTCTGTATATACCCTCAGGATACATTTGGCAGCAAATAGCACTTTTCATCCTCTGACAGATTATTGTACTGTATTCTCACACCCAGCAACATAGAGAGCTTGAAGGAGTCTTCCTGCCATTACTGTCATTGGCAGCACCACGGTGTCTCAGCTTTGGGTGGATACCATCAATGAATCTTCCACTTGGACCATTAGCCTCATGCTGTTCTCACCACTCTTCTGCTAAGGGTTGCTTCATTTTCAGCTGTAACATTGGCTCAAAGAGAACTCTGAGCAGTCGACTCGGTTCTCCCCATGCTATCTTTTATCACAGATGAATTCAGACTACACCCAAGATGTGTGTCTGGTAGCTATGCCAGGCAGTAGCTTTTCTTTTTTTCCTGAATAAAGGACTGTAGAAGTTGTGTAACACTTTGAACTGCCTTCTCTCTTCTTCTCACTTCCTTTATATATAGACAAATGTAGCTGTTTTGGGTTTCCCCTTGCTCCCCCCTAGCACATTAATCTGCTAACACTCTGCAAAGGCACCTGGAATATGTTTCTGAGAGTGAGGAGCCAACAATACTGTATGTGCTCAGTGTTCTGGTTCAAGAACACCTGATGTTATTTCAAAATAAGATTCAAAAGTGGCAAAGGCAAATCACCCTTCTTCCAACTGCAAGCCAAACTGAGACCTACTCTAATTTAAGCCCAATCTTATGCAGCCAGGTGTCCCCTAGCAGATCTAAAGAGATGAGAGATCTAAAGATCTAACATGTAGAGAGCTACAGTTACTCTGAGCTGTCTACAGAAAACCTCTTCTCCCCCAAATATGCTAACGTGTTAAACACACTTGTTTAAGGGAAGTTTCTTTCTTGATACACAGCATAGTGCAGTTTTCTGGAGAGCAATTTCAGGCATGGTACATGAAAAGCACAAAGACTGACAATGACCTGTGGGATGGCTTGTTCAGAAATGGTTCAGTATTTTAGACTGTGAAAAGGTGCAAAGTTTTTAACATTCACTGTGCAGGGCTTAGCAGAAAAATATCCTTTCGTTCCATTATTTTAACATGTCAAGAAATCCTGTAATCAAGCAGACCAAAGCCTCAGTTGCATTTCAGTAAATTGCTGTGGCTCAGTAGTTCATGAGAATCTAAGGAGGAGGACTACAAAACAGAAAAAGCTGTCTCCCTCCTGTCTGCGTAGCAAAGATGCTGACTGCCATGACTGCAGGTAGGCAATGCTTTGGAAATGCGCATTTCCCCCTGGCTAGCATGGGTGGACTGGAAATGCACTGTGGCAAGAACAGACACCACTTTGATTTTCCTTCATATGCTGTCCTGGGACACCACCACAAAGGGCCATAACTTCTGGAGCTTTTGCTAGGTTGACCTATCTCCTTCCTCAGCCTGGAACTCAATACATGGACCTTATCCGTTACCTCACTTCACTTTCCTAGGGCATAAGTGGAGAGAACAATTTTCCCACTTTCAGCAGTTTTTTTTAATCAGCATTTTGAAGTGTATTAATGATTAGAAATAATCCCAAGGAAGATTTCTGGGTAATATTTAGTTTTATCCTTTATATAAATAAGGGTATGTGACCAGTCTTTGCTCCCTTGACTATTAACACTTATGCTGTTAACCTGAAGAAGTGTTCCACTGAGGCCTATTAAATGAGCCTGGTAATTAAAAATATTCTATTAATTTAAACGCATATATTTCCCTGAAAAAAAGGCATTCATGTATATACCAAATTTTCACGTAGCTGTCCCTGATAGTCACTGATATAAAGACTTATGGGTCATTTGTAAATTTTGCCATATTGTGTTTCCTTGTTTTTTCAGATCATTAATTTAAAAATCAGGTTTTAACCTTATTAACCTTAACTCATCCCAACTATTAAAATTTTACCGTTGTTTTATATTAATTGTCACTTTATATTATATTTTTTAGTAGTATGTCAGGCAGCCGTCATGGAACATATCACTTTGGTGCCAAGTGTATGCAGGACAGGAGGAAGCCTCTGTGCACTGACCACATCTTTCTCTGGACAGCTGAGTTTTTTGATTTTTTTTTTCATCTTTTTGGTTTCTGATACAAGATTGTATTTTTTTTCTTACCCTATTAATGACTAAGTTGTTCGTGGTCCATTTCTGTCAAAAAACTTTTCAAAAGCCCTACATTTAAAGAACTAATCCCTTTCTCCCCCATTCCCTTTCTCCTTGATAAAGTCAGAGAATTGTTCCTCCATTTTAAGATGAAATCCTTCAACTTTGTAGAAATTTGAACCTGCATCTCTAATTTTTGTCTCATTCTGTATCATCTCTCAATTTTACTACTCCATAGTAGTAACTGTTAGAGCAACCTGTGATACTGTGTCCCTTTCACTATCATATGGTGAACATGCAAATGCTTGAAATAGTGACTCACTGCAATAGTTATTGGCTTTTATTGACTTATGGATTTATATCAAGGAACTACACTTCCTTATTGTGATAGCTGAGTTATACCAGCAAATAGAGGTCCTAACCCGGATGTCATTGTGATAACAGATATGCATAGTAATAACAGATATTAAAAATCTTTATTTTTAATATGATTTCTCATCATTTTTTAATCAATGTTTTTATCTCTCTGCAGATTAGGGAAGTCCGAATAGTGTGGTATGGTAGCTCTAAGTTCATGATAGTAATTCTGGATATGAGCAGGAACATACAGGAAGGATAAAGTCAATTACAAAAAAAATGACTAATAATGTAAAAGTCAATTATATGCAACCAAGTGTTCTTATATATGCTTTATGTACATGGATATATCTAAAATATTCATTATGGATGCTTATATGTTTATATATATTGTATTTATAGATACACACACACACACATATATACACACATTATATATATGTATTTATATATATGCCCACCCTGTACTTTTTTTCCAAAGTAATTTGCAAGTATTAGGAAATTAATTCTACAATCACTCTTGTGAACAAAGTACAAACTTCTTAAAGAAGAACAGTAATCAAGAGAATCAAAGGTAAAGACTTGGCACTGTAAAGCAACTCATCAGAGAGAATCCCGTAAGTTTTTATGTTTATTGCACTCCTTTAAAAGGAGTAGCATTAGAGACTTCATTCAGATACTTTAGTCAATGAAGACTGGAACAGGCTGCCCAGAGAGGCTGTGGAGTCTCCTTCTTTGGAGATGTTTAAAATCCGCTTGGACGCAGCCCTGTGCCACGTGCTCTAGGTGACCCTGCGTGTGCAGGGGGGTTGGACTCGATGACCTCTGAGGTCCCTTCCAACCTTGGGCATTCTATGATTCTATGATTCTATGATTCTATGATTCTAAGACTGAAGTGGGCTGGCATGTAGCCAAGTCCCTGTCCATTTACAATGTTAGAAGCTTTAGTCATTTGCTGGACAGAGAATCGTTATGTTTCAGCACGGTATACTAGCAACAAGAAATCCACTTTAAAACCGGGAACTTTCATTCAAGTTGAAAGTTTCTAAACAGGCAGTAGGTATATAACCTTATCTAGAAAGCCCTAAATTGCCTTCAGTTTGACGTAACAGAGAAATAAGCAGTAGCCAGCACCACGTTTCACCCTGCAGCTCACAGGTGCTACCTGCTCAAGAGGATGCAACAGGTGTCAAGCGGGATCCGGAGTGCCAGACTTACGGCCAATGTGTTCTCTGTGACACAGCCATATGTTTTTCAATTCTTCTTATACTTAGATCATCCTGCTAAAAAGGACAGTCTAAATAACTATGTTTCAGGCAGCATTTGTTCAAGTCCATCTCATTCACAGATGGAAGGAAAATGTTATTTCACTGGTTGCCCTGTTCTCTTTTCATTTTTGTGTAGTTAATACAAATTTGAGATTACATTTTGCTGAAAGCTGCTGCAGAGCTTAGAACAGGGTACATATTTCCAAAGGAAAGCTGTTGCCTGAATCTTTAAGCAGAAATATTCCTTGTACACAACAAGGCTCAATATTTATCACTTTTTTAAAACCAGTTATTTTCTCACAATATTTTAAAATATGAGTAGTCTGTAGGCAGGAGATTTAGTTCAGTTCTTTGCTCATTATTTCACATTTACACTGGAATTGTAATAAAATACATGTTGTTTAGAAGAATTCGAACTAATTTTCAAGATTCGATTTTTAAGAAGTGCTGTATCTTAACCCTATGCTTCCTCTTCTTCCTACTGCCGTCATTCACTCATTTTTATGTTACAGGGGCTTCAACTGCTGCTCCTTTACTACCCCTTTAGTCAATGCTGTTTTTTTTTTTTTACTGCATCCAAAACTTGCTTATATCTTTTCCATTATTGTCCTAATATTTGTGAAGTGCAACCAAAAACCCAAAGTGCTATTTCAAAATTGAGTCCTTGCAGTTAGTTTCAGATTTTTCCAGCTAAAATTCTCTCTGATTTAGATAAAAGGATATCCACTTTTCATGGTATATGTATGATTGACTCTTTGTAGAACTGATACCAAAGTTCTTACACATCGTTGGTATGGGAGAGCGTAAGATACCTGCCTGTATTGACTCATCGCCTTGTGCTAATAGTGTCAGTTGTTAAGTGCCTACATTATGTTATTGATTTAGCAATATGGTCTGTTTGCCATGACAGACCCCATATGGTATTCTGTACACATAAAAGGCATGGTCTTATAGCTCAGTTTTAGCTGTTTGTGTAAGTTAAAGGTACTTCAGTGTAAACGAAAAACAGACTCTCAGCCAATTGCCAGGTTTCAATACATGAAATAATTAGTATAAAAGATTAGTATATATGAAAGATTAATATAAATAATAGGTCTGTGAACAATATCTGAGGATAATTGTATCTTGAATACTGTAAAAAACAGAGTAAGCTTCAGAGAGGTGTGTATTGGTGACTGAGTATACTGAAGAATTTTAGGACCCCCAAGACAGTGTTAAGAACTGGTAACAGCCTCTGGCGAATACTTTTCGATTAAGAACGCACTTGATAGACACAGGAGCTGCAGTAGGTTATGCCATTAACTGATGCTCCCTGACTACTGTGGGTACTTCACTGTTCCAGAATGGACCAAGGACAACCAAGGACATCTTTTGTATGATAGGGAGGAAGAAAGTAGATTAAACTGAGGATAAACCATTCAACAATCACTGGTGAAATGTTCTGAATCTTCAGTGATTGATGTTGGTTCAGCCTCTTTGAAATTTACTGCTATTTTCTTACAGGATGCCATGTTGAAGCCAGAATTGTCCATGACAACTCTGAGATTATGCCCAGATAACTGAGATTGTCTTTTGTTTTCAGAATACTCCCTATATACTGAGGAAGAATTTTTTTGCTGTAAATCAGCCTAGAAAGAATAAAAGAAGACAAATATATGGTTTTAGAGTAACTTCCCCTGTGTGATTCATTGCTTAGAATTCCTATACAATTTAAGTTGTTCAAAATATATTGAACTATAACTGCCTAATTGTAAGAGCTTTAATTGTTTTCTGTTTCTGGAGCCTTATCAAATTGTATTCAAGTTTTATTTATGCCAAGAAAGAAAATATTTGATTTAATACCTTTTAGTAGTAGACACACATGCAGTCTACATGTTTTGGTAAGATGGCAATCAAGGAATGGCAGTTTGTTTTTTATCACATGGACTAATCCATCACAGAAAAACTAGAATGTTTAATTTTGTTAAACTGATTAAGGTTTTTTTCATTTAGAACATCAAAATGATTTTCTCACTGTCTAAATGCCTAAAGCTACAGTCTCTTATTTGGTCATATTTACACGAAGAGCAGATCAGAAATACAGGTAGATATCTAATCATTTTCTAGTGCACAGAATGACTCCTGTTTCACCAGCTAAGATCAAAGGTGGTCTACACTAATAACCGCTTACTATTCCTTATACAGATGGATGATTCCAAATTCTAATAGCTAAGGAAGCTAGGAGTGAGCCGAAATATGTATCCTTATACAGCTGCTGCTCTAAAGACTCAAGTCTTTGCTTGAGAACAATTTGGACACAAACAGAGAATACAAGAACTGATCAAACTATATTAGCTATAGGTGTTCAAAATGCACTCTCAAATTCCAGTCATAGCCCTTCTTTCCATGTCATGCAAGGAGAGCTGCAACAAATGTGTTGAACACAAGTGCTTAACTTGCTTGGTACTTTGATGTCTTTCTCTGTCAAGAGTTAAACAGAGTGCTCAGGGGGAGTTAAAGAAAACTAATTTTGTTGGTGTCTCGCTGCCTAGCTGAATGAATTCTATTTAATCACTGTTATCTGATGTTGTCTTAGTTTTTGTCTTTGTTCAGAAATACAATTATATTCATTTCCAAAATGTTCCTAGACAACTTTATGTTCAGAGAAATGATAGAAGGCTTCTCTGTTGATTTTCATTTTGTTTGAAAATTTGTATTTTCTTTTCTTTAAATTTTTTCTGTGTGTGTGTGTTTGACAGTTACTTCCCATTTGCTGTATCTTTTAGTGCCTTCTTCTCCTTCATGGATGTCCCCTCCTTCTCCGCACTTTTTATGGAATAATTTTGCCATACTACGTCTTTGGCCTTCACTCCATTATATATGCCTATATAATGAAGTGAAAACATATGAAGACATAGACAGAAAAGTCCTTCCTGAGGACTTTTTAAAGATCTTGTTCCTAGAACACAAATCTTTATTCTGCAGATAATGACCTGATCACTTGTTTTCAAGCATATAACTTTACATTTGACTTTACTATAATGTCCAGCTTATTAAAGAATCAATATTTCTCCATATGACTGCTCCATCTTCCATCATGTTTGCCACTCTGTAAATCTTTGCCATAGTCACAAGAATTACTACTGATGAAAAATTAAAAGTAGTAACAGCTCCTTCAGAACAAAGGTTCTTTTTTGATAAATAAGCTTGAAATGTGGGATGTGGTACTGTCTACAGTCCACAGTGCAGCAGTTCCAAATGGAATCCTCCTGCCAGTATAATTTACAGAAACTCTAATGCTATTAAGTAATACTGGTGATTGTTTGGCCTCCAGTAGTCGAAGGATTAAGAACAAGAAAACTGGCCAGGTGCCGTATGTCCCATATATTCTAGGTGCTGCCTCGTGTTCACAAATGCACTTGACTGCTTTCTTTTATATTACTTCTCCCTCTATGCATATATAGAGAGAGAGACACAGAAGCAGAATTTCTGTTGAGGCACTCATTTTTTTCTGTCTTAATCACTTTAGTAGCTTCTTCTCAATGGCTTCCCCAAAGTAGGGTTTTACATCACAAATGTTTCTTCTCTTCATCTCAGAAATCCTTGTGTTTTACTGAAGACCATACTTGTTTATCTCACTTTTTTTGTCTCATCATGCTACTCCCACTTTACTTTTTTTTTAAATGATTGGTTTTTTTCTGACCATTTCCAAACTTTCTTCCTCAGCTGAAGTCAAATCCTTCCTGAAGTCCTATTCCTTTTGCAAGTCTAAAAGAGACATGACCAGGTTTCTGCATGTCATAAATGAATAACACGTGAAGCAAAAAGGGAACTGAACATTAGAACATTAGTTTTCAAAAATCATCTTTCAGGTATTGCATGATAGTTAGAGTATCAATTTTATAATCCATAGAATAGGTAAGGTTATACAGAAATTCCAAATGAATATACTTCCACAGTGAAAGAAGGAACATACTGAGAGGTATCAGTATAAAGAGGTAACATAAAGCAATAAGATGAAGAGATAATTTAAATAAATAACTTGTTCACTTAGTGAGGGCTAAAAATAATGAAAAAGTCACTGCACTAAAGGTACAAAATTTTAGATAATAAGGACAGAAGAGTCAAGTCTGAAGTGTGTGAAATGCATGTAGATTTCTTGTTAAATCCTAATCAGCTAACGCCCATTAAAAAAGGTTGGTTTTTTGCTTCATCCTTCAATCTCTGTATATTCCTCTTTGTTTCTATGAAACCATAAATACTTCATTTGACATCAGCTGTTAGGGGGGGAAAAAATTCTTCACTATTCCAAAACATCCCAATTAGATTATGTGACATGCTGAAAGTATAAAACAAACATTAAGTAATGGCAACCCTGTCAGTAAGAATTATAGTTCTCCATAGTTTTGGGTCTTCTTTTTGAAAGAGAGGTGGTGCCTTGGTTCAGAGGAAAAAAAGAAGAGAAAAAAATTGCTCTTGTTGATCCCCTAATTTGCAGCTGGCTTTGAAAGAACATCTTTGGGTGGATATTGGAGTATGCTGGTTATGAGCCTCTAAAAGGGTACAGGGCAGAACAGAGAAAAAGTGCTGATTAAAAAATAATTAAAACCAGTTTTCTTGCTGTACTGCATGCAGAGCTGGCCAGAAACTAAGAGTGAATAACTTCGTCTACACAAATGTTATTTGCTAATCTTCATTCATCTTCTGAGTATCTCAAGGCATCATTAAATTCTTTTAATGCATTCTGTCCCCCTTTCTTGTGCTTAAACCTGGCTTATTTAGGATATGCTGAGAAGTCACAGGGGCTCTGTAATGTGTCACATATCACAATGGACCAGCATTAGTACTGGCAGATAAAAGCAGCTGCAGGTTACCTAACAGGGTGTGTGCAGTGTAATGGAAGGGAATTCAACCATGGAAAAAAATATCGTTCAGTATTCCATCATTAAGAGGAGCACATTAAAGCAGCTGCAAAATTAATAGAGAGGAAATTCTTTATGATCCATAAATTTTTCAATCTATATTATCCTATTCTTCTTAACAACTTCTAATTGCACAACAAAACTTCCCTATTTATTAATTTTGCACCATATTAACTGGCAGTTGAAAGTAAATTGCCTGAAAGCAAAATGCTATTTCATTTGACATAACCATAAGAATCTGAGGACCATGGAGAGTAGCAGTTCCAGCAATTCCTATCCTGCAGCCAGCAAAAAGAGCAACTATTGAAAATGAATTTTGTGGCCACAGTGGTCAGAGTCCCACAGAGATAGTGGTCATGCATGACAATGAGAGTACATTTGTTCCAGAAACGAAGAGTGCTCACTTACCATGAGATTGCTCTTTCCTTACTGCTGTGCCATTTTCTAGGCTGTCAAACTCATAACATTTTGTGGGTGGCAAAATGATGTCATTTCATACAACAGCTTGTAGTAATTTCCACTCCCAACCCTTCATGAGAGGTACAAATTACCAAAGAAAAAGGACTATAAGCTTACAGATGGCAGTATCACTTTTCTTTTCCATTGAGATCACAATATCCTTCTTTCTAGATGAATGACAATTGTGCTGTCACCAAAATTACATAATGCTGTGTCCCCTGAGAGGTTATAGTTTAGGATTCAAAGGACAGCTGTCAAAATACAAAACGCTCTGTTGTGAGCTTTGGAAGTCTCATAGAGGGCTGTACATATGAGTGTGTCTTTTTAATCGTGGATTATAGATAAAGTTAACAGTGGGATGTAAATTTACATGTCAAGGTACCTGTTACATCTGAGATCTGAATGTCATGCTAAAGTAACTAATGCCATGTTAACACGGCAGACAGATTCAAGGCTAATCCAAAGGGCGGAGCTCTATTTACTCAATGGAGTTTGGTAGCCTGTGGTAAAATTGATCTTCTCCCTTTATTTTATATGCTATCACCTCAGGCAACATGTAGTAAAAGCTTCTTTGATGTTCCTAGTCTAGGCATGTGAAGGAAAAGAAGGTAAACAAGAGTAGTCAGCATGGATTCACCAAGGGGAAAGCATGCTGACCAACCTAATAGTCTTCTACGATGGATGACGGGATGCATGGATGAAGGGAAAGCCATGAATGTTGTCTATCTTGACCTCAGCAAAGATTTTGACACTGTCTTCCATAACATCCTCATGCGAAAGCTCATGAAGTGTGGATTAGATGAGTGGACAGTGAAGTGGGCTGAGAACTGGCTGGAGGTTAGAGCCCAGAAGGTGGTGATAAGTGGGGCTGTGTCTAGTTGCAGGCATGTGGTGTCCACATGCCTGCAACTAGACACAGCCCCACTTATCCAGGGGGTCAGTACTGAGCCCAGTGCTGTTCAACTTGTTCATTAATGATTTGCACGAAGAGACAGAGTGCACCTTCAGCAAGACTGCAGATGATACCGAACTGGGTGGAGTGGCTGACACTGCAGAAGGCTGTGCTGCCATTCAGAGGGACCTAGAGAAGTTGGAGAGTTGAGCAGAGAGAAACCTCCTGAGGTTCAACAAGGACAAGTCCAGGGTCCTGCACCTGGGGAGGAATAACCCCAGGCACCAGGACAGTTGACCTGTTAGAAAGCAGCTCTGTGGAGGGGAATTTGGGAGTCCTGGTTGACAGTGAGTTAATCTGGAGTCAGCAATGTGCCAAGAAGGCCAATAGGATCCTAGCCTACATTAGTAGGTATGTTGCCAGCAGGTCAAGGGAGGGGATCCTGCCCCTCTACTCAGCTCTGGTGAGACCGCACCTGGAGTATTGTGTGCAGTTCTGAGCTTCTCAGTACAAGAGGAATGTGGAACATCTAGAGAGGGTCAGTGGAGGGCAACAAAGATGATTAAGGGACTGGAGCATCTATTGTATGAGGAAAGGCTGAGCCCTAAACAGCTGGGCCTGTTCAGCCTGGGGAAGAGAAGAAAGAGAGGGGATCTTATCAATATGCATAAATACGTGAGGGGAGAATGTAGGGTGGATGGGGCCAAACTCTTCTCAGTGGTGGCCAATGACAGGACAAGGGGTAATGGGTATAAATTGAAACACAGGAAGTTCTGTCTCCACATGAGGAACTTCTTTACCATGAGGGTAACAGAGCCCTGAAACAGGCTGCCCAGCAAGGTTGTAGAGTCTCCTTCTCTGCAGATCTTCCAAACTCGTCTGGATTCGACCTTGTGCCACCTGTGCCAGGTGTTCCTGCTGGAGCACGGGGGTTGGACTAGATGATCTCCAGAGGTCCCTTCCAACCTCAACCATTCTGTGATCCTGTGATCTCTGTACTAGTACAAGAGCTGTTTTCCACTGACCGCCAGTATGGAAGGACTCAATCAGAAGCAGATAACATTGTGTTGTCTCAATGATCTTTATTCCTTACTATTAAAAGCAGTCAAGGCTAGGACTTCCTTTTCTTACCAGCCTTCCTATGGGGAACTGCAGTGCAGTGAAGAGTTGGAAGATGCGCACTGAGAAACTGGGAAATGCAGCATCAAGTCGTTTTCTATAAACCAACTACTTGGTAACTTCTGAAACTAGGAGCTGATTCCAGACCATTCCAGTGTGATCCCTCTTCTGTAAATTTGTCTGGTTTCTCTGCAAGTTCATCATGTATTTTCCTCCTCTATAGCATCCTACAGCAATGAGCTCTGTGGGTGCCTGGTTTCACTACCCAAATGCTGTATTTTAGAATCAAACCAGTATTTATTTATTTATCTATTAAATGTTGTTTGCAAAGCAGCAATGGTTACCCGTGGTGTATAAAATGTAAATGCTTTGTGCTGGGATGCTTGTGTGTCATTAGAATAATTTAAAAAGCAAGTGATTTAATTGTGTTTGTGCTAATTATAATGTTTACAAATTTGGAAAAGATGCACTTAGTAGTCCACTGGGAAAGGATTTGGAAATCTCTCATGTCTCAGAGTCTACAGCACTGTCACTTATTCACAGACTCCTAATACTTGGGTGATTTGCTTTTTAGATTACTCTTCCATGGAATGCAATTCTCAGGAGCCTTCAGCTTCATGGAATTCAAAACTAGGTTCATGTGCATGTGTGTGCATTTAGATAAATGAGCTTATTTTTTAACAGAGGGTTTTTTCTTCTTTTCAAGGTCCACGAGTTCCAATGGTGACTGTTCACAACACAAGCGACACGCAAAGTAAGAATGCAATTCTTGTAATTCTTCAGAGAAAAGAAGCCAGATCCTGTCTTGAGACACTATTTCTGAAAGCACTGTCTGCACAGTAGCTTACCATTGGGCATATGCAATCAGTGATTTCAGGATGTCATTTCCTTAAAGCTTATTCAAAAAGTGCATAGTCCAGATATGTCTCTCCTTTTGATACTCTTCCTTGAATTCTGTTTTACATCTTCCTCCAAGTAAATAAATAAATAAATAAATAAATAAATAAATTTATATATGTATTTATTTATATACAACATAATATGTACATTTATATATAAGGTCTTTTATATATATATATATATAAATAAATAACTAAAATCACTCTGATGATGTGAACTGTCAGGCTGAGGCAGGTAATGCACTGGATTTAGTCCCACGAGTTGCAAGTTTGAACCCCAACTCTGTCCCTGACTTGCAGCGTGGTTTCCTCCTGTGTTTAATGGGGGTTGTGATACTTATTTGTTTGATAAGGTTTTGAATGCTAATGTTTCTCATCTACACCAGTAGGAATCTGGAGTTCCAAAAACAGATTGCAGCCCCAAAATCTTTCGTGCTGGCTATCACCACTGACAGATGGATTAGGACCAGGGCTGAGAGACACAAGTTTCCATATTGTTTTATGCAATTTCCATGCATGACTCTCAGCTTTGCATTCTCTAAATTCCTGTTTGCAACATGCATTTTAATCCCTGACTGCATGTAGAAAAGCCTTGTTTGTGAAGACATGAAGAGCACAACCCCACGTTCTTAGTGAATTATTTAAAATTGCTTCCTGTGAGAATGCAGTTGTGACTGAGCAAACTTAGAGGTGGAGAGTGTGAATGAGTAATATTTCCATGAAAGTTTGCACAGAAGGAAATAAAGGCCAATTTTAATGGGTTCTTAGCAAGGTGAAAAATAAATCAGATTTGTGTCATACTGTATTCTTTTTTGTTAAGACATAAATACTCAGTAGTGTTTCATTGAGTGCCAATAGTATCTGATACTGTCAAGGAGATATATTACACATTCAACTGTAATTTATCATTCCAGACTTTTCAATCAATTTGCTTGCATTCAGATGTTCCTTTGTAGAGGTATTCTTAGAGATACATGCATAAAATTCAGCAGTATCCTGGAATGTTAGGTTAAAGCAACATAGTGTTGCAGGACCACTCTGCAAAGGAGACAGCAGGAATTGCTGCTGTCAAAGCAGGGCAGCATAGCCCACCCTGGAGCACATCTTAGACTGCCTGTCCTCCTCTTGCTTGTCAGGTAACCATCTGATAAATACCTCGCCTCCTCGTGCCTCAGTTTCCCCATTCATCTGAGACATACAGATAAAATTGCCCTGATGGAACTGACTGATTTTGCTGTCATTGAAGCATTCCTGGCTCAAAATAGAGGCTTCTTTTGAGGCAGGAGGGCAAAAAAAACCATGAAGTTTCTATAGAGTTTCATTTTATCTGCAAGGAGACCTCATTGCACACAGAACAAGCATGAAACAGACATTTTCTGTAGGCTAACCCCAGGCTTTTACTGATGTCTCGGCCATTCTCTGAGCTCTGTCCAGTGTCCTTGCTCACGGTTATTTCATTTCTGAAAGAATAAAAAGATTGTTCTTATTGCTACCACTTTTTTTCTCCTCCACATCCATTTTGGTCTTTTTTTTTCCTTAAACATGATGCTTTAATTTTATAACAGATGTAGATACGGCTGATTGGCTCTAATAGCATGCACAGAATAGTGTTCTCATGAACTTGCTATAGTTTTATAAATTACCTTTGGGTGTAAAAAATGAGAGGTACTAGGAAATAGAGACACCAAATGAAAGCCTTTTAAAAATAGCATAAAATATCGTGAGACTAGTTTTATTTTGACAGTTATATATGTGTAATATTTATTGCATAGATAACTCCTTCTAGTCACGTATAGAGCACATCTCCTGAAACTCACAGCTTTCTGAGTAAGATTAGCATTTCCCTTGCTTTCCCTTTTTCCCCTCATTCTATTGCTTTTGAATAAAGAGCAGCTATGGCAATTGCGTGTTACCAAATTTGCGTATTTAATATGAGCCCATTACTCTATAAAGGGAGGTTGCCTCTATATTCTGCAGTGATCTGATAATAGTGAGTTGCACTGAATATTACAGTGTGCTTACATTTAATTAAGCAATGACCATTTGTACTCCGCAGACTTGAGCTCCCTGTGGTCCTAAAGCAGAAAAGAAAGTCCTTTAGGAGATATGCCAATCTTTTTTATTTCCTCCCCAGTCTTCCTGACTTTCTGTGAATGCAATTATATGAACAAATAAAACTGCTTGACTAAATTCCCCTATGTGGCAGGCCCCTTTCTGCTGATAAAGCTACTTGTGTGTGCCATAATTAAATGAGAATCTTAATACTTAACTAAACGCAATAGGCTGTTGCTTTGGTGCTTTTGTGGGGGTTGTGATTTCAATAGAGATGAGTCAAGCTTTTTAGGGGTAGGTTGAATAGTCATTGAACCAATATACTCTTGCTGAAAGAGCTGTGAAACATATTAACTGGAAAGGGCATGTTTTTGTGCTGTGCCTGCCTTTCTATTTAGTAGAGAGGGCTGTCAGGAGCATGATAATCAAGTACCCCGAGTGTTATTTGAGGAGATAGAGTTGCACACTTATCCATGTGTCTCTAAAGAGAAGTCATTCGGTAAAATATAATGTGTTGATAGGGTCCAAGCTATCTTTTGCTGAGAATCCCATATTAAATGCATTGTATTTACTACCCCCATCCTTTTCCCTAAACAAAACAGTGAGGCAGAGCCTCAGCTGAGAGATGTTGTCCATGAGCTGGGTTTCATGGGTGGCACTGAGTGAAAGCTCTGGGCCACGTAACTGCTGGAAGGTGAAAACCAAGAGCTCAACACGATGCATCAATAGATGTGTGACTGGGGCAGACTGAGCCCTCTTCCATGACAGTATTTCAGTACAGATTACATCTTCAGCTGGTGTAAGTCCACTGAATATTATTGACTTCAGGGATAAAAGCTTTACACCAACACAGAATATGCAATACTTTTCAGAAACTTTTACTAATATAGGCTTCTGTGAGGGCTGGACAGCTAGAAGGCAGATCTTCTGCAAGGAAACCTGTGTTAAAAATATTAACGTGGCTGTAAAATATTAACGTGCATTTTCACAAACAGTAACAGAAGTTTTTGTGTTCTTGTCCTTTTTCTTTCAGAAATATTTGAGCTGGAGGTAAATGAAAATGTGCAGTCAACTGTAAATGACAGACAAATGCCTAAAGTAGAATATGTGGAAATCAAGATAGATGATTACAGTAAGTAGCACTTTTCCTCTCTCCTATTTTTCTTTTTAACTGTTCTGACTGTGAAATGATACAGTTGTCTTGGTAGAGTGGCAGAAAGAAAAATGACTTTGGCTCTCAATGAACTTTCTCAGTTTGCAAAGTGCTCTATTAGGAAGTACTGTGTATAAGGAAGTTGTTGGAGAGACAGGATTTGATGAAAATGAAGCTGAAAAAAAAAAGAGAGAAAGGATATATATATATTTATTTTCCTTTCAAAACATTCTGTGGAAACAATAAAAGCAATCTAGGAGATGACACTTTGTGGTGCACCCATTCTAGTGGCATTTGTCCTGGTTGGGCTGGACTTTCAGCCTGAGTCATTCAATTCTTTGAGAAAACAATCTCACTTTGTAGGCTTGGAAAAAACAGTGCTAAGACACAAAAAAGAGAAATTTCATCTAGAGTAAAGAAAGTTGAAAGTTGAAGTGTAAATCAGCACCTGTTGCATCATGTATGTATCACTTAATTATTACCCCCTATCTCTATGTGAAAAAGCCCAGAGAAAAGGAAGGGGAACGTAGCAACCAGGCAAGGGGTGAGCATCATCTGCCCATCTGCTGTGAAAGCAGCTGCTTCTGCTATAAACAGATGTCCTACCTGTATGGGGGGAATCCAGGCTGTGTGAATGGTCACAGCCCCAGAGAAGCAGCTCAGGAACTGGGCTTCAAAGTATGACCCATAATGTTTCCCAGGATGGAGAGTACAGAGCACCTTTCAGACAGGATGCAGCACCTCTGAGGTGTGATGGGATGGCAGGTTGCTCATTGGAACCATTGCCAGGTGCTGTAAAATGTGAGGCCAAGAGGCCATTGGGAAAGGGTAATAAGGGCCTAAAATGCTCTGTTTGGTACGTTGGTATTAGGAGTCTAAACTGAACGCATGAAAACGCGAGAACAGATGTGCACTTCCCAGGCTCAACGGGCAGGACATGACCGTGAAAGATGGCTTGCCATAAAGACCACCGTCTGTCCACCCCGCGGGCCTGCTCGGAGGTGTGGTGCTAGCAAACAGCTTTTACTGCAAAATCAAGTTGTTGCTAAATTTCTTAACTGTCGATATCTTTGAAACTGTCTTCTGCTGATTTAACCTAGCGTGTGTAATCACGACAACGCGCCCCCTCTTTTGCTTTCATCTGGTGTTCTCAAGGCCTTAGGCTCAACAGCCTTGAGAGCACCGCGTGCAGTGTTTATGTATATTTAAAGTCAAGCGATGGCCTTTTTGGCTGTCCCTGGGCCATTGATCCAATTTGCAGGCCATTAGCATGCAGATGGAATAACTAATTAGCCAGGGCATCATACAATGATTGCAAAATAAACCACTTAAACCTTGTGGTTAATCTGTGTATTAATCTATTGAAAATGCTGCTAATACCAATTTAATTGCTGCGCCTTTGGTAATCTGGATTGTAGTTAACCTTTTAAAAATAAATGTGCTGCCGTTAATGCAAAAAGGCATTTGTGAGGGAGCATTTTCAGATACCAATGCAAGGCCACAGCAGGAGGAAGCTTCAGTGAGTATCACTGCATGGGCTTCATTTATCTCTCACTTAAACTGGTTCAGCAGTAGTATGACCATGCAGTCTTCAGCAAGGCTGCCTGCTGCTTTTTGGCAAAGTTAGCTCATTCTCTATCTGTCTTCACACTACTACAGCAGAAAAAAAATCCTATTCTCTCTCTCACCCACCATACCAAATTGGGTCTTATGCTATTATCTTCCTCCCCGAAATACAGATTTCTGGCTGTCTCATCCACCTGCCAAAAAGGAAAATTATAGCTATTGCCAGATGTTAATTGAACGTTGTAAAAGTGATGCATGACTGAACAGCTCATGCTCTGCTCTAGATTTACGTTCCTTGTCAGCTTGGCTATTACAATATGGGTCTTTTCTTTGACAACATCTGTGTTGCTAAGATGTTATTTACCAGTGCATCTTATGAAATGCCGTCTTGTTCCTGCTTCTAAGTGGCCAAAATGCTATAAAAATCTATTAGAGTTATGTCAGCTTTCTTACACTAAAGACATGCTGTTATTTGTTGTATTTTTTTTTTTTTTTTTTTTTTTTTTGCCTAGAATTGCCAATGCAGATCTTAAAGCCAGCAACCTTTTCAGACACCGCACACTATCCTTTGCTATTGGTTGTGTAAGTTTTTGTTCTTCCTTTGGTTGTGTTCACATTATCACCTGCACCACAGCCCTTCAAGCTAAGTTTTTCTCAATGGATGCCAACCTGCTTTAGTGCCTAGACCCAGTATTTTGCCTCCCTGACCCTGCCTAGGTTCAGAGTTGCAGGGATTCCCACTGTCTCACTTGCAGAATTGCAGCAATGAGATCCTGTGGGTCTGTTGGGGCATGGAAATCCTCAGGAAAAGTTAGAAGAGATTGTTTTCTATATAGATTTATTAAGCCTTATAATTGCATTAATTCCAAAATCACCAAAAGCAGTCAGAGAGGAAGGATGCTGTGATCTCTCTTAAAAGCTGTAATCTAAGAGCAAGTGCCCTCCTTTGAGACAGAAAGGTTGAATGCAGGTCTCTATCTGAGCCCAAGGTTTCAGCTCTCCAATGTAATCCTGCAATTCACTCTGCTGTGAATTTGTTTCATGTACACTTGCAGTTCAGTTGTTTTGGGGAAAGACAGGAAGAGCAAGGAGAAAAAAAGACAGGAAGATGAAGGGAAAAAAAAGATGTTGACTCTTCAGCCCAATGTTTAGAGCACTCCATTGGTTAGAAGACATCTAGGGTTGTATCCTTGTGCTCTTGAGCAATTAATTATTTACAGAGTGGAATAACTACTTCAGGAAAGATTTGGCACTGTTCACCTGTGAGTGAATCAAGCACCAAGGACTTCTGAAAATCTTGGCTCTCAATCCTCTTTTTCCTGATTTGCAAAAGTTTTTCAGCAATTGGGTAAGAGACCTAACTCCTCCACGTCCAGAGAAAGAGCTATGTCCCTGGGGTACTGGATAAAGAGGAGAGTTCCTCTGGCCTTCCTGGGGCTGTAGAGCAGAATGAGTGTGCTGCTGTGTCGTCAGGCAGAGATGTCCTCCAGCAGAGTCCACAGCTAAGAGAGAGCCCTTGAGCATCCTGCCCCGCCAGCCTGTGAGAGGAGCAATTTTCTCAGTGCACTGATGTTTGAGTGATGCTACGTGACCCTTCATCATCCTTGGGTGTTCAATAAGTAGTCTGAGAGAGATGCATGCAGTCAGGCTTACTAAAACTTAGGTATTAGATGCCCTAATACAGCAATCCTTCCTGTGTAAGGGTCTATGTGCCCTGAAGTACCAGTGGAGAGAATTAGACACCTTCAAAGTTTTCCAACTTTGATTTAAGCACCTTGATTAGGAAGATAGAATTTTATTTTGGCAGATGTAACAGATGGATATTTCTGGATGCAACATTTAGTAATGCACATGACAAACTTTTCTGTCCATCTGAAAAGAAACTGGAAGGAAGAATTCATTGGCTTTGGAAGATTCTTCCCTGGTTCTCCTGCTGCATTGCTTGCTTCCTAGTGAGGAGCCACACCACCACAGTAAAGCTTGAAGTAGGAAAGAAAGTGGCTGATGAATGCCCAAAAGCCATCCTGGACTTCCTTCGATGAAGGACAAAAATGCCGCAATAAGCACATCGTTACATCACAAATTATTGCAGTGAAAACGTACTTCATTATACAAGTACTTGAGGAAGATTGGTACTCATCAAGCTAACAACACTTGATTAGGCCATCTCTGAAGCTAGAGATGTCTGAGTCTCTGCTGAATAAACGTAAATGATTAAAGTCACATGCATGTAAAAACCCTGCAATGTCTGAAGTTCTCTGAGAACCCTCAAGAAGGACAAGGGCATGGAAGAGCCACTGACTCTAAAGTAATCCCAGTCCTAAACCTTACTTCTTCTCTTCATCATCTCTTGATTTTTTTTTTTTTTTGCTTTGGTGCTGTTTGTCTGAAGGACAAACTTCTCCTTCTGTCTCAAGATGCTTCTCTTCTGCAGGATCAGACCCTAAGCACAAGCGTGAATTGAGTCTTGACTCCTGACCACCTTATTCACCAAGTTCAAACAAACCTGAGCATTTTTAAGCTATTGTTTTTTTCCTCCTTTAGAAATGTCCTTTTCCTTTGTACTTATTTCAAGCAATTCAACTTGTGTTAGCCATGACTGATGCTTTCAGCTACCATCTCTCTCGTGAAGCCTACAGGAGAAGGGAGGTCAAGTCTGGGGCAGGAAAGGGGGCAGTAAATGAAACCCAAATGCCTACCAGTGAAGGGCAAATGGACTCATCTGCAGGTTTCCTCCTAGAGCATTGGCAGATAACCCAAGACAGGCTCCTCATGGCAACTACTCCACCAGAAAGATCCTATCTTTGGGGACAGCCATGACATAAATAGAGAGGTCTACTCTCTAGACCTACTACTCTCAAGACTAGAGACTGTTGTATCCCCTAACCTGGCATCACTGCCCTAGGTGACTCTCACAAGGCAGCCTACCTGCTTAATAACACCTTGCTAGACTTACTTGAAGGTCTGCTACACACAGTGATTGATATTTGCTGTGCAGGGAAGGAGGGAGGAACCAGCCTACAATCACCAACCTCAGCCCCAAAGCCCATCCCACACCCCCAATCTCCTGTACAACAATAAATTATTGTTATTCCAGAGTTTGTTTTCCTCTGTTTTAAATAAGCACAGCCTTATAACAAATGAAGGTGCTTCAGCTTCCCGTTGCTTTTGGCCCCTGTTGGCTAAGCTTGGTTTTTGCTTTGCCAAAGCAAACTCCACATGATGACTTTACACCCGTTTCCCTTTCAGAGACGGGACGCCTGGCAGCCAGATTGTGACCGAGAGGTTTTAATTGAACTGGGAGAGTGTCATGGTCAGCTCCCACAATGCGATAGTGATCAAGTTTGATGGCCGTGGGAGCGGATTCCAGGGCACTAAGCTACTGCACGAGGTGAAGAGGAGACTGGGCCTTCTGGAGGAGAAGGATCAGTTGGAAGCTGTCCGGTGAATGGCACCTTTCTTTAAGCAAACGGTTCATTACTAATGGTGAAAGCAAGGCTGGGATTTGTCCTGCTTTCCTCACTATGGAGCAGGGGAGAGGGAGGAAAGACAACATAGGCATCCAGCTGTGGCCACGTCACGACGGAGAGGTTATGCCAATCAATATAGATGGGGGTGAACAAGTCTTAAGCAGAGCTAAACTGCAGCATGCTTATCTGTATTACGTGTTCAAAGCCTGTTTATTTCTGTACAGTCGTACATCTGTAAGCAATTAATCCATAATATTGGTTCCTAGATTAATATTTTTTCTGGGCTGGTAGTTGGACGAAGTCCCTTTTTAAACCTTTAAGACCTTTTAAAATACAAAGTCAGTACAAACCCAAAAATGCCAAGTCCTGCAGCATCATGAGGTTTACTCTGAGTGTTAACACTCTAGAAACACAATTAGCGAGTGGAATAGCAAGAGTTTTGCTATGACTTCCAGAAGCAGTGCAGGATATTTGTCACCAGTGTTCAGTCAAACCCCACACAATAGGCCAAAAGATTAAATTGAATGGAGACTCATATGGAAGCAGTAAGTATCAGCATGAACTTAGATTGTCTGCATCATTTTTCTGGGGCTGTCTCAAATCTAAGCTGATAAAAATCTTTAAATCACACTGTGTTTCTTACACCTAAGAGAAAAATAACTCCTTGTTTCTCCTCTCTCATGTTCCAGGACGATGCTGAAGGAGCATTACATTGATAAAATGCGAGTTGGTGTATTTGGGAAGGTAATATTTTCCCATTATTCCCATATACTGTTGTTGTTGGCTGATGCAATTAAGCAGCAGAGTTAAATTCTGGTTTATTATGTATGCCAGCGGTGACTTCTTTATTATTATTTATTTTGAGGATAAACTGCTTCTTGCTCAGAGATACTAAAAATGAAAGCTTTCATTTTATCAATGTATTCATCAATGCTTTCTCTAAATTGACTTCAAAGTGAAGAAAGTGACTATTTGTCATAAAATTGTTGTCAGATAATTAATTATTTTTTTCCTTGGCAAACTTTCATTTCATTTTCCTCTTGTCCCTGAAGGCCTATTGGACTGTGGGGAGCTCTAGCTTGTACAGTACAAGTGTACAACAACAGTATTGATTTCTGAGGCTGATTCACACCATGGAGTGTGCCTGGCTAGGAAATAGCAATTGCAAAGTACGGATAGTTTGAAATGAGAACGGGATTGTCAGCAGAAATTGTTTATTACGGCAGATACAGAGGACAAGTGGGCAAAGAGTGCTGGCTTATAACAGCATCTCTCTGGAGGGTTCCTAATGGACTGGTGGCAGAAGCTGAAAGTCTAATGTCAATTTTAAATAACAAAAGACTGAAATAATATTTTGGAGAGGTGATCTATTTGATAAGACCTACTGCCATAAGCTGGGAAAAGAAGATGAGCTCTCAGCACGCAAACCTTTTTGCCTTCAGGAGGACATATTAAGTGCAGAGCTCATTTAAAACTGTGCTTTCTGAAGCCACAGAGATGCCCTTTGTTATGTGCTTGTGCAGTCTGAGGCACAGAGAGCCTTGCAATGACAGGCAGGTTTCTGTGAGGTCTCCATTACCCTGTTTCTGTGCCCCAGAGTGTCCCGACATCACTGCTAAACGCAGATGTTCAGCTATTACTCTGTGCCCTAGGATTACGGCGGCTACCTGAGCACCTACATCCTTCCTGCTGGCGAAGAGAACCAGGTGTTCGCGTGCGGAGCTGCTCTTTCTCCATTGACAGACTTCAAACTATATGGTAAATTCCATCCTCTTCACCTGCACATCTATTTCTCCGCTACCATTTTTTGCTTTAGCTGCTTTTTCTTTCCTGAGATCCTACCTGGTTTGTATGGTCAGTCTTCTTATGATTAGCTGGAAACCCTTTTCTTTCAGCTGAAGACCAGCCTTGCTCAGACTGGTGGAGCTAGCTAGGAAAGCTGCACAATTTCACTCTCAGGAGATGGGTTCTTCGTGCTGGAGGCCCCAAACTACTCCAGGCTGTATATCACACATACAGCCCTCACAACCATGTGTGGCCAACCATAAACTCGAACCTCCCTCTTAATGATGGTGCCAAATAGGTTTTTTGGCCTTCAGATAGATTTGTGTGCTCCAAGAATCTGTACTGGTTGCATCCCTGTGGATGTTGTGGTGATGCAAGCCCAGTGATGCCAGAGGACCTGGTGCCTGGTGCTCTGGGACACTCCTACTGAAGGCAGGAGCCTCCACCTTTTGCCATCTGGCAGCTGGATAAAAAAAGGGAACTGAGAGCTCCGTTTCAGCTTTGCAGGTCCAGGTATGTGTGGATCTGAGCACCACTCAGCACTGTGTCCTGTACAGCATGAGCTGTGCAGAGTGAGCCCATAACATGATCTGGTGATGCTGGACTCTTCAGAGCTTGTGTTAGCACAGACTTCACTTAGCCTTTTCCTTTTTTATTTTGCCTTTTTCATATAAAGGAGTAGCACATCTAAAACCATCCGAACTTCCTCAGATGGTAGCGTTAGCCTTAATTTGCCCCATTCTTCCCTGTCAATGCCGCTAAGAGAAGGAAGAATGGATGCAACAGGATAATATCCCTCTGCACTTATATTCCTGTTCCTTTAATAATATATATAAAAAAGGCTCTCCTGGGACTAATTTAGAAAGATTAATAATGAAAGACTGTAAGATTATACATATTATTGGTGCCTTTTCAAATACTAGAAAATATGACCTTCTTTTTAGCATTTGCAATATTTGACTCAGAAGTATGAATGTATTCAATTACCACTGACAAATACATTTTCTTTCTTTCATTTTTAGCTTCAGCTTTTTCCGAAAGATACTTGGGCTTGCACGGGATTGATAACAGAGCATATGAGGTAACTGCATGGGCTTATGGCATGGCACATTTTCAGGATAAAAACAGGGTTTTAATTCTTTCTTTATGTGCTGTGTTTTAAGGAGGAGGCAAGGGCATGAATGATGGACTTACTAGTCAAACTGCATAAATATAAATATAAATATAAATATGAATATGAATATGAATATGAATATGAATATGAATATAAATATAAATATAAATATAAATATAAATATAAATATAAATATAAATATAAATATATGGTAGAGAGATGTCATTAAGCCTACCTACTGCATTTGTTTTCTTCATCCAGTAGTAATGGATTAATTTTCTGCTGATTAGTCTTTATGCTCCCTTTTTAAACTGGATAAATATAATTATTCCAGTTTTAGAGGTTGAAGAACTAAGGCAAACGGTCTGAAGGGCTCACATTTGGCCAAATGACCATGAAGTCAAGGCCTCTGTTAATAATCATTTCAATGAACATGCTGTTTCAGTTACACCTAAGACAAAATTTTCAACCCCAGGTCAAGTGAAGCTTTGCCTCTCATGTCTTTTTTCAAAAATAAGCACAAATATGATTTTTCGGACTGAAAGAGTTGAGCTAGAGTTGAAGAGGAGGCATGGAAAAGGAGGCAAGTCACCAGTGAGCAAATATATTGTTTAATGTGTGTGATGGGATGAGTTGGTTCATGTGATTCAATTATTTGGAGGAAAAAAACAAAGAATAGTCATACAAACAAAAAATGTTATATAGAAACCCTTGTTAACCCTGCTAAGCCACGTCTTCAGCTCAAAGATAAGAAGGCAGCAAAGATTTGAAGGAGTTTCCTACGTTATTACAGAGAAGGCAGGTAGCATCTGCCTCTGCAGTGGAAGCTTTTGTCCAGCTGTCTAAATACTGAGTTCATTGCTTTTCTTAAGTTTTGCACTTATGATCTCTAGGTCAGGCTAAAATCTCTTTGTCCATTTAGAAATTTGAAGCAGGTCAGTAGAGGTGAAAGCAAGTGAAACTATTTCGGAAATGAAAGCTTTGAATTGCCGTGTGATCTCCGTGTATTGAAATAATGTTGGTCCTAGCAAATAGTGACACTTTTGACTAACTTGGGACTAGCTGCCAGAAACGGCACCTCTGCTCTCTGTAGAGCACTGCGGTGCTCCAGGCATGGTCCACTAAGACAGATGTCCTGCATGCATCAGCATGCATGTGCTGTTTGTGTGCAGTAGTCAGAGGATGAGAGAACTCAGTAATTAGTTCTAATGATATAGGGAAGACCAGAATCTACTTTTGTAAACTTTGCAAAGGGTTGCTGCATCTGTACTGTCTGTGGAAGAGCAAGAAAGAAAGAACTTGCCCTGAACATAAGAACTTCTGTAGTAGATGGGCATAAAAAAAAAAGATTTTCTTTGTTTTTCTCAAACAAAGGATGTATGTCCTTAGGATATACATTAACCAAAATAAAGAGGAAAACACCACATGCTGGATGCAGTTTCTTAAACTTCTGGTACCATTTGAAGCACATCTTGTTTTGCCCCCGGTGCCACTGCAAAAATAGGTCTAATATATTAGTGAAATATTTCCATCTTCCTCTGAGAAATATTTTACCAAATAGTCATTCAGCAAAACTTCTTAAAATGTGTCTCTACCCTCAAAGAAATATATAATGCCATTTTTGACTACTTCACCTTTTCAATGAGGAGGGATACATGTGTTTTGTAATGTAAAATGACAGTGGCCATATCTTAATAATACATACAATATTTTTTACCAACTTGTCCAAATTTCGTCACCAGGCAAGGAAAGTATTGTTACTTTTAGAGATGCACTGATCAATCTTTCTTGGAAAATATATAGTACAGGGGAAAGATTAGCACAGGTGTAAGATAAGATTGATGCTAGAGTGTCTTATCTGAAAATAAAGCGGTTCATGTAGCAGAGCTAGATCATGCAGCTTAGAACAGTGAAGGGAACATTAATTTGAAGTGGATATTCTTCCCCACAACCCTTATTTTTATCTGTAGTTTGAGACTTACTGAATTCCTCCTGACTGAAAGTTGCAGTAGCAAGTGGAGAAATCCTATATTTCTCTTACATGGCAAGATCTGTATTTCCCTGGGCAGCTGGCAGATGACTGGGTGCAAAGGTATTATCAGCAGTAGACCCTTGAGTTTAGCATCAGATCCTCTCTAGGTCTGCCAGAAGTCATTCTGGTTGGTTTTCAAACCATGAAATATTTACTCCTGTTCTCTAAAGCATTCTTAGACATAGTCACTTGGGCACCCTTTTTGTGTCTGGTGTTTGCTCTGAATTCACTTAGAAATTTTCCACATGTTCAAACACTCAGTCAGCATTTAAGCAGCTAAACCGATGAAGGTCTCTGACTTCATTCTGTTGCTAATACTGAGCCTGGAAGAACAGGGTGGATTATTTTAGCTCTAGGCAATTCAAGCAGCCATAATGTCTTATGCTGGTGTCTCCTTGTTATTCATGTGTTATTCAGGTGACTATCAGATGGAATTAAATGCTTTTATTTTCCCCCTATAAATTGCTAATTTCTAGCAAGACTTTTGATCTTATTGCAACCTTTACCTTCACAGATCACCAAATTAGCACACAGAGTTTCATTACTGAAGGAACAGACATTTTTGATCATTCACGCTACCGCTGATGGTAAGTTAGACCATCATTTGAGCTCATTATATATTTGGGATGGCTTTGATTTTACTTAATTAAATTTTCCCCTCTGATAATTGTAATCTGTTTTTACAGAAAAAATCCATTTCCAGCATACTGCGGACCTTATCACACACCTAATTAGGGCAAAGGCTAATTACAGCTTGCAGGTACAGTTGCATTTCCTTTTTTTTCTATACTTAAACAGTTATTTCTCTTTTAGAACTACAAGTGATGTTATGCAGTAAGCTCTGAAAAGCCACTTGCAAAAACAGCACAGCGGTAGAAATAGCACCAGTGAAGTCTTCCCATGTAGTCATGAGCTTATTTGATGTCACTGTTTAAGTGTGGAGAGTTGAAGTGATATTAAATTATAGTAAATTAGTTCTTGGGCCAAGTGTCTCTAAGGGATTGATGCCTTGAACACTCAGAAGGAACCACTGGCCAAAGTCACAAGAGGCTGAGTGTTATAGTGGCTATATAGAGCATCCCTCACGGCCTACCATTGCTCCCAGCAGTCAGGATGAGCAGAGCCTTGCAGCGTGTTGAGCTGAGACGGGTTGTCAGTAGCGTGGTACACGGACATCAACACAGGGAAGAAGGGAGCAAAGATAAATCAAAAGGAAAAGCTAAGGAGAGGAAAGTCTCTTAATCTGACAACCCACTGGGAAGAGCAGAGCCTTCTCCAGAAAGTATCTCCTTCCACTGAAGAGTTGCAGGTGTGATTTGGAATACAGGCCACCTCCATGCTATCGAATTCTCAATTTCTCCAACATCATGTCAAATGCACAAGGATGGCTGAATGTGGTGAGATGACAGAGTGCAGTTTGCCCAGTCTGAAATGGGTTTATGGTGCACTGGATAGAGAGTTGAGGTGCTGTGCCCAAGCCCTAGGAATACTGAATTTCCTGAATAGCAGCTCCCTCTGGCTGCATCTCCGTGGAGCTTCACGTGCTAGTGGGGCTTACTCCAGGGAGAGGAAAAAAATGGAGGTGTGAGGAATGAGCAAGGCGCAGAGTGGGTTGTGAAGACTAACCAGCCACTGCAAACTTCCCGAAGGAGAAGCACTAGGACTTAGGATCCTGAAGGCACTGGTGGACTTGGTGCCCCTCAAAAATTCAGCTGCTTCTGAGTGGAGGGCAAAGGGATCTAAATCCTGGACTGAGGTATTTGGAGGGACGGTGAGACACCTCAATCTCACTGGCAAGTATTGAGCCTAAGAAACTTATTTTTTCCCTTCAAGATCTCAGATTAGACAATTCATTACAGTCCTCCTGCATTCCTTCAACACATGCAGAAGTAATTTGTTTCATTAAATGAAAGGCTATATTTAAAATATTTCATTTCTACAGCACCTTTTTTTGTACTAAGTTTCTTTTTCAGCAAGTTATATTTCAAAATGCTTTTTCTCTGTAAGGCCTTAATCTTAGTCAGTAAAACATAAAGCCTTTTCTCTCCACAGACGTGCATTTTTCTTTTTCAGTCATCATAAGCGCTGGAATGAGCACTGAAATCTTTAAGCATGTTTTTTTTCTGCTTGACTTGAATTTGTTCAGAATAGAATTAAATGGAAAACCTTCAAAAAGGGAAAAAATAAAAGCTCCTTTGAACTAAGATGCAAGTATTTGCTCAGAGCACTGTGCTACCTGAATTAATCTGGACCTCTCGTGCATCCACGGGAAGATGCATGGTGAAGGGGGCTGGGCTTCAACTGCAGATACAAATGTAGAAGTTTTCAGTGCTGGGATTTTAAGCTCATAAAAGTGCTATTTTCTTTTTTTTCTTGCAGATCTACCCCGACGAAAGCCATTACTTTAGCAACGCAGCATTAGAGGAGCATTTGTACAACTCCATTGTCAACTTCTTTGTGTCATGTTTCCAAGTTCAGGATAAACTCCCCATAGCCCCACTGAAAGAAGAGGAGGACGATGATTAACCCTGCGTGTCCGTGCTAAGCACAAGGCAGATCTCTATAACAATATGCAACTGGATCATGTTCCTGAAGAAAGAGATGTTATGTTGTTAGCATGTATTTAAAGAAAACTGAAAGCAGCTCATCTGCTTTACTTGACAGCAACTCCTTCCTAAATGGAAGAACATTAAGCATGAGGAACTCAGCAGAAACTGCTGTCTGAAGTTAATCCAACACAACCAACATCTTTTTTTTTTATTATTTTTTTCTTTTTTGTTTGCCACAAAAAGACTTCTAGTGTGGAAGTGTCAAGACACTGGACTTGAAGGAACACCCCAAGAAACCGCTTTAAGGACTGGAAGATTTATTGTCCCTTTGCATTCAAGCAATCAAGCAGTAGCAGTGAGATCCATCCCCCCCATTAAGGTTGCAATAGGTAGCATCACACCGTGTCAAATAAAATCTATCCTAATACGTGGAAAAGATTATAGCACAATTATTTTGAAGGATACCGAGTCATACATACTTACCTGCTCTTTCCCATTTTCAGACGGTTTGTAATTGCTACAGGGCATATAAATTCAATCGTACAAAGTATTGCTGTAGTTACACTGATGCTTGCCTTCACATCATTCTCTCAGTTTGGTATAGCTTTTTCCCTTTGCTGTGTTTTCATTTGGTCTCATGCTTACCTAATTAGCTTCTCAATGTGTTCTGGATGGGGAAAGAAAGCATACATTGAATTAATCAGATCATAATTTATCAATCTTCAGTTTGTAATCCCTTCTCTTAGGGGTCTAGAGAGGTGATGGGCAGGGATAACCAGCCATTAAAAACTGTATTATACTGAAGCAAAGAAAAGCTCACCTTCTCTACACCCTTTTTAGCTATATGATTGAATATATTCTTTGCTAGACGTGAAAAATATGCACACAAATAACCAACATCAGATTAATATCGGCACATTTTTATTGTGCTGTACAAAATGTGGGATGTTAACAATGTTTTTTTTTCTTTTTAATTTTCAAACAATTGGTTATCAAATGCTGAGAAAATGCTAGATTAGGCTATGGTAGCAGGAATTTGTTTCAGATACTTTGCAGATCATATACAGATATTTAAACAAAAGTAGTGTGCATAGATTTATTGCATATGCTGTCTGAGATTAGTTTTATTCCAAGTCAGTGATTAGCACATTCTAAACACTTTTTATTATCTCTTCTGCTTGCGTTAGTTTTGCCAAGTATAAACGAAAAAAAAAAAGAATTTAAAAAAAAAGGCTTTTTGCTTGAAAAAGCCTAACACTGTATATTATAGCACTGGAAATAAACTTTTAAAACTTATTGTGAAAATATTTTGGTTCTCAAACAGAAATCCAACATCCATTTTCCTCTCACAAGAATTTTGGCTAGTATTGCTCCTGTAAAATATTCTGACCAAATGTACAGCCAGTATTAATACTGTATATTTCATTTTGTTGTATATAAAGGAATGTAAGTCAATTATTCATCAGATCCCCAATCCAATATTAGTCTTGTGTTCAGCGTGCATGCTATAACACTTCTTTGCTGATCAAGACTCTTTAGAAGTACTAGCTTGGGAATACAGCAATTAATGTAATTTCTTTTATTGTTTTGACAGCTTGAATGTCAATGCCGGTTTCTACTTCTTACATAGTACTGTGGGTAAACTCACATCCTGACAGCAATGATGATGTTTCCATTGTGTTCTTTAGTGTGTCTTTTTTATCATCATTATTTTAAGCTTTGAATGTTGGTTGTACTTTCACCATCATGAAAAATATACTGATAAACCACAGATATGATCTAGTTTGGGTTTGATTTTCTCCTTTAATTTACAGTGCATCGACATTGTGTGAACAAGAACTACAGTATAAATCTGCTTTATCCGGCAAAATGCCAAATAGACAATAAGAATGCTGCGTGTCCAGATTTTGCTACACTAAATGGGCTCAAAAGCCTGAAATGAACTTGATCTGAGAAATATAAAAATCTGCTCTGTCCACAATCTTTTGTAGAAAGAACTTTAGGATGTGGCATGGTAGTGTTTGTTCATTCATGGAATAAAACATTATTTTACCACCTTGGCTACTACTTCTGTTATTTTATGTTTAGTATTTAAATAAATGTTTAGTTACTGGAAGTGCCATTTCTGATTGAAGTCAACCCAAACTCTAGGACGTAGATCAGCGAGAAGGAAACAATTCCGTGCAAGTACACAATACCATTTGCTTGGCCTGTCACCATGGGGAATGATGACTGCTCTTGAGGAAAATATGAACTAGCAGAAAGTGAGTTCCACCCCAAAGTAACAAGTCATATGAAGGACTGTCTTAGTCAGCATTCCTATGTGGAAAGAAACCTTTCCCCCAACGTGAGCATCACCACATTTTGTCCCCATCTCCAGTGACTTGTATCAACAAGTCCATTGACTTTCCTAAGAGGCATTAGCCAGGCATGACAACTTGATCCAAAAGATTTTTCCTGTTTTGTCCTTTCTTTCTTATCCCAAAAGTTGTTTTGAAGATTGTTGTGAAGTAAGTGGGAACGAAACATGAGAACATTACCTAGTGTGTAACAGTGAATTTTTCTGCAGGGGATCATCCTTCAGTAAAGGGGGAAGAAATAGGTGGGAGTCCGCAGCCCCAGAGTAAAATATTTGCATCCCTGTGTAGCCAGCCCTACGCTCACCCAGAGAGCAAGCCAGCCCATCACCAATGAACTGCAGTCCTTTTCAGCCTGCCCATTTTTCTCCACTGGCTGTAGGGAAAACAGAGACTCATCCCAATTAAGACACACAGTGGACATAAGTCAGGATCATCCCCAGCTGCCAAACTTAACAGCGCTTCATGGATGGCAAGTTTGGCTGGATGTTCTGCTTTTGTTTTGTTCCTACACTTTCATCATACCTTGAAAGAAACTGTTTTCATTTAGCAGATTTCCTAAGAAACTGGAGATTTTTGCTCAAGTCAGAAATCATGGTTGTGACTGCACCCCTCAATACACGGGAAAGGCTTAAATCTGCACAGACTTCTGCACCTTTAGACACAGCAGAGGTGTAAAAGATCTTTTAGCCATAAAGATTAAATCATGCAGGAAGGCTGTGATCCTACGTAAGAGAATGCTTCCCAATGGCACTGCGTTGACTTGCTGCATCTATTTTAAATGCTCAGGGTAATGTCTCATTAGCTGATACCACCTTGACTGAACCAGTTTCACAGGAAGAAGTGAGACAAAATGTTGTATCAAAGCCAAGAAATTCTTGTAGATGTTGACTCTAATTTCTGTTGCCAATAAATAAGGAAAAAAAGAAGCTTTAGCTTTTGGTTCAGAGCAGGCAGATTGCACTGGAACAAAACAGCTTTGCTGGTATTTTGCTTAATAACCTGAATGTAACTAATATTTTTTTTATTGTCCAAACAAATCAAACTCATACTGTCAACTAGCTGCCGTTTTTGGTTGCAACAGTAACATCCCAAAGCATGAGAGAGCTAATGATCAGTGACCTACTAATTTAGGAGGAAATCACAGAGGGAAAAATGAGGCATTACTGGTAGCTAATTAGCAAACCAGGCAGTCAGCCATGTTCATAAATGTCTATGGGTTAAGGCACTGAGCGAATAAACCCATCCAAGCCCTGCCCACAGGCTCAGGCCAAATAAATGATTCTTCTCTGCAGGGTAGAAAATTGTAATAATAAAAGAGTGAGGAAGAAAGGAAATGCCAAATACTCACAATACCTTTCCTATGGGAGGAGCAGTGAAGAGAGTTGTTAGGAAAGGGGAGAAACTGGTGTTTATTGGGTGGACTGGTCAAAGAGAAGGTGGAGTTGATTCCCA
>JAVCKT010024214.1:40897-109152 GCA_032273925.1 Rhynchotus rufescens
CCAGGCCCCTGATCATCCTGGTAGCCCTGCGCTGGACTCTCTCCAGCAGCTCCACATCCCTCTTGTCCTGGGCAGCCAGTACATCCCTTCAGAGAGGCACCAAATAGCCACATATATATTTATGCACATATGGGTACTTTAAAGCACAGTTATACAGCATGTAATTAGACAGAAGACACCAATGTGATGGCTACTGTGGAGTGCCAGGGGGTCACAGTCCATGTGGCTCAGCAACCCAACCTGCATGTGTGTTTGGTGCTCCTGTAGCCCCATCATTGACTGACCTATATGTGCTGTGCCCTCCTAAAAGTCTCTCCTAAAAAGGAGAGACTCTTGGTTGTAGGGAGGGAAGAAATCTTTCTTCCCTAGGTTGTAGCCTAGGGAAGAAATCCTGAAGTAAAATGATGGAGAGAAGAAGATGCCGACGGCTTCTTTTATCTCATAGTTCAGAAATCAAAGCAGACATTAAAAATGAAATAATGAGCATAATTAAAACAACAAAACTGCTTCCTCTGGGCAAAATCTTACTAACTTCAACTTTCCTCTCTTTCTGCTCAATATATAGATTAAACTGTGACCAAAGCAGAAAATGTCATAGTTTTATTTTTTACAGAATTTTAACAATAGTATTTTATAAAGGCAACAGTTTCCTTTTGTCCTGAAGGAATGAAGATTTTGGCATCTTCCTTGAGATAGGCTTGCCAAAAGCTTTGCAACCACCAATCCCCAGCCTCATGATCCCCATGGCACATAGGCCTAAGAAATATAATCCTTCCGCTGTTAAATGCCTGCTTTCTTTTTTGAATACTCTTGCAGTTGTCAGCATGAAACACAATTGGAGTTAGGAGCATTTTTTTTGGCTTTAAAACTTGTAGGATGACAGCTCAGGCTGACTTTTAGCACAAGTGATCAAGGGAAGAGCTGAAGCTGCCAGAGAAGATGAGGTCCCTTGGCTGCACTTGGGGGACTCTGCTGAGCCTTATGTGGAAATGACTTTTCTCCTGGTATTAGCTAGCTCTGCTTTGTTAGAAATATTAAACTTTGCACAAACTTGGGTTTTTTTAGTTGTCCATTGCTCTAACTCTCTCCTAAATACTGAAGGGTTCTTGGGAAGAGCATCCTGTTGTTCTGTTCCTTTGAACAGTCTCTGGACCTTGCTTATAATGATGGGCACTGCAGTGTTATGTGGACTCGGCAGGTAAGTAAGAGTGACTCTTCAGCACAATCCTTTGCTTTGAAGGACTAGAAAGCTCCTGAAATACCTGCTCTGGAAATCGTGTCTGCCTTTAAAAATATTGTTGTTTGGTGTTGTCCGAGTATGTGCATTGGAAGAGAAAAATACTAGTGAAAATCAATTTCAAAAATCAAACAAAGGTTTCTCCCATTCTCCCAACTGAAAACCCAGGCTGTTTTCTTTCTATTAATTCTCCTTTGAGTCTATAGCTCCCTATTACCTTGGACTGCAGTGCCTTCAATGGAGTTTTATAAGCCTTTGCCCCCGTCGCTATAAAAAGCTTCCCTGTTCTTGGCCAAATCTCCCTCAGAAAGATTACTTTTGCTTTGAAGATGCCAATAAAGGAAATTGCTTTCACAGAGAAGGTGCAAGGAGGACAACCCTAGACCCTTCATTTGGATTTCTTCCAATGTTAAATTTATTGGAACTCCAGAGCAATCCTGAACCTATTATAAAACCCACTGTGGACTGAGCAGCCGGGTCCCTCTGGGCAGAGCTCAGACGTGTCTCAGTGCCCCTGAGCTCTCTTCAGCTTCTCCACAAAAGCTCTGAGGGGGAAAAAAAGCCACTGGCCAAGCTATGAGTGATTTGGCAGTGAGCTGCAAGGCATCCTCGCTGTCAACTGCTTGCAGGGATGAAAAGTCCCAGATGGGACTGGAAAGAGCAAACCTGGAGCTCATCTCCGTGCACAGGTGAACCTGTTCTCTACTGTCTCTGCAAGGAAGTCTGAGTCTTTCCTTAGGTATCCATGGAGTTGTGGGGTTTGTTTTTGTTGGGTTTTTCTTCTTTTTCCCCATAAATCCCTTTCGTGTAATCTTAGGAGTAGCACCTTTCTCCTGACCACCTGGAGTGTGTATCGCACCATCAATGCGAAAAGATGAGGCAGAGAAAGGACTGTGTTCTTTATCCATGATGAGAGATATATAGAAACAACACTAGGAATCTTGTTTAAACTGAGAATCTGTTTCTCTCTTTCTGTTCTTTTCTCTGGGCTGACACTAGGGCAGCTGCTCTTGCAGGAGGACATCCAGTGTGCGTAGCCTCATGCTGAGAGCAGCACAAGTGTCTTCCCTGTCCTGGGACTTCAAATCTGAGGAAAGGGCTGCGGAAAAGCTTGGGCATGAAGCAGCAGGCTGTCGTTCAAGGTAAGATGCTGCAAGTCTGCTGGGAGTGTAAGTTCCTTCCTAAGAGACTTCTCTCTCTGAGTTGTTGGCATTTTGCTGGGTAATTGAATATCCTCTGCATAGAAAAACCCCTGCTTATCTAAATATGCGAAAGCAATATGTTCTATCCTTCCACTTTTTCATCGCAAATCAGAATAGGTTGGAAAGGGACCTCTGGAGACCTCTAGTCCAAGCTAAGTCTCCTCATTAAAGGAAGGATCATTTCAAAGTTAGCTAAAGATGCTCCAGGCTTTGTCCAATCAAGTTTTGAACTTCTCTACAGATTGGAGCTTTCACATTCCCATCCCCAGTCCTGTGAATAATTTTTACATAGGACTAGTGAGAATTTCTCCTGCTGCAAGTTGTGACTGTTTTCACTGAGCATCTCTAGGAATAACCTTTCTCTATCTCAATATACTCCCCTTAGATTCCCTATAATCTTTAAATAAGTGTCCCTGTAAATTGTTTTCTTGGGGAGTTGACTCAGTGTTTTGATATTTGGCCCTCCCACCTCTTACCCCTTGTCATCTTCAAAGCACACTACTGTTGAAAATTGTCTTGCCAAATCTGATTAAATGATTGGATATGCACCCACCCAACTTCTCTAATCTCTAATTAAGTGCTCGGTGAAGATGGGCAAAACTGCATAGCTCTGCCTTCAGAGAGCTCTTTCCAGAAGTATCCCCATAGAAGGTAAATTCATCAGATCTCTTGTCTTTCTGGTGTGGGATATAGTCACCCTCTTTGGAGGGTGATTGAATCAAATCACTGTTCAAGATTTCAGAACGAAATAGGCATAACAGGGACCTAGTTCTCTCCTGATAACTTATTCTTCAGTGATAATGGTGATGCCTTGGTTTTGCTTGTCGTTATCAAGATGCCTTTCTTCTTCATAAGCATCAAAGCAGTAGTAATTTATCTCGTCTTCCCTAAGTAATGATTTTCCCTCGTACTTTTTCAGTTGTGTTTATCTTCAAGGCGTTGATTTCATTCCTTTTAAAATTTTTTGAAGTTCTTTCCTCTCACATTTATTTTGAAATGATTCTGAATGAATTATATCAGCTTTGTAATTATTTTGAATAGACACTACTCTACATGTAGTGCAAAAAAAGGTAAAAAACTCTAGGCTAAACGATTCTAAATATATCTTCCCCTGCGTCCTCAGAAGGTTTTTCAAAATACTGTTTTTTTAATGGTTTTACTGAATATATTAGTTACAGTAATGGACTGCTTCCTTGTTCTGTGAAAACAGTGTTTGGCAGCTGTTGAATTTAGTGATATTAAGCGGGTGCAATGTAAAGGGATTCTACGTTTTGTCAAGAAACTTGTGCAAAACTCCAGCTAAGAAGCCACAAGTTTAGAGACAACATAAAAATTGGTTGCTTGAACAATAGGTGTTTGCAGTGTGTAAGTCTCTGCTGTGCTCACTTTCCCTAAAAACTATAGTTTCCACTATAGTGCATGGGCTGGTGGGCCCCTTCAAGGAGAAAGTCCTGCCTCCTACCAGGCTAGACCCTCACCACATCAAGTCACTGCACTCTAGGCGTAGCAGAGGTGATTCAAAACCCTGAATACAGTATGTGGCCAAAGGACCATGGACCTCTCTGGGGCCTATAGTATTTCTGAGGGCACCACCAAGATGGTTTGGTGCGTGACTGGGGAGACTCCCTGAAAAGTAGACCTGTTTTTTTTAAGACTTGATCAGAGCTAACTCCTTTGGAGACATTGCAATGGCTCTAACTCCTAACCTCCTTATGTGTCTTGGAGTCTTGGACACAGGCGTGAGGTGCCCTTGCTTGCTATGGGCAGTTGGACAGATGATGAGTGACTCAAGGTGATCCAACGTGGACCTCTGCTCTGGCCTCTCAGCCCCAGCTTGCCACTGGAGGCAGCATGTGGCATCTGAGGGCTCAGAGACAGCGCACGTGTTCTGGAGCCTTAGTGTGTATCAGTCTGATTTAATTTTCCTGGATTTCTGGGTGTAGGACTGAACCGGCAGTTTAGTTTACTAAATCCCTGGAAATTGCACACAGCTCTGTGTGCTGCCAGTCAAGGGCTGGCAGAAGAGTTGCAAAGAGGAGAGGAGAAGGCGGCAGTGGCTCTGTCTGCACAGATCCTCAGTGCAGCTGTTGAGCTTGTGTTGAGCCTTCCCAACAGCAAGTCTGCATTCACAGCCTACAGCCGACTGTGCATCAAGTCAGCCCTGCAATCACTGGAATAATTTATTTGCATGAGTTTGATTTCCAGGACTGTGTAGCAATATTAGTGTAGCCGGATTAGATGAATTTGGGTTTGGAGTTCTGGCTGCTTACGTGGAATGTCAGGATTATTAGCTTGACTACCCCATGTCCCTGGCAGTCTATACCTCACGTTGGAGCTCAAGTGACCTAGAGGCTACAGGTGGGTTGAGTGGCCCAGCTGAGCTATGCGGCTATAGCAAAGATATCCTCATTACATGATATAGGAAAAAATAGGAATTGCTGTGTGAATGTAGTGGCTGGAGGGTGTCCACAAGTCCTTTTTGTTTCCTCCATTACTTTGTTTTATTTTTCCATCTCTTTTATGTTTTTTTTTTTTTTTTTGTGATCATGCTTGATGTTACATGCTTAGTTCTGTTCAAGCAGAATTTTATACAGCAAAACCAGATGACCACAAAATCCAATCATTTGCGATGTAATAATCATGGTAATCATCAAGCTGCATCATGTAACTTGTGAAGGTGATGGTCCTAACTGTCATTTCAGGAGAGACACAGGAATGTGACAGGCACTGCGTTTTTATTCTGAAAAAAACTATCAAAAAACTGTATTGTGCATTTGCAGTGGAGTAATTCCACCTGTGCAAAAAGTAACAAGTAAAAACTCAAAGAGTAAAACACAATTTGACACATAAAGATATGTATCTCTCAGTGATTCTAGGATACGAGTGCCCAATTCCTTAGTATAGGTGTCTGGTTTGCAAAAAGGGCCCCAATTATGGAATAAACTTCCAGAGAAAAATTGGCAAAATCCAGAGTCTGACCAATTTGAGAAATTGTTGTATTTTCAAGCAATCCAGGAAAGGAAAGAGATCCTTTCTGTAATCCAGCATGGTGGAAAAATGAAATTTTTTTTCACCTACACATGAAGCAGAACACCTATACTCACCTGACAGGGGTTCCTGCATGAGCCAAAAATAACAAAGAAACTGAAAGCCTGCAAGGACTTAGCGTTGGCTAATCTACTTTCCATTTCATATGTTCTGATACCATGGTGATGGGCAACAGAAGAAAGCCCTAAAATAGAGTGTAAGTGTTTTCAACAGCTTTCTCTTACTAAGTGCACTTCATGCTATCACGAGAAAGTCCTCTTCATTTTTTTTTCCCTCTTTCTCCCACTTCAAATAAATTGTCTAGTACCTAAAAGGTCATTTTGAAGAACCTTGCTTTTCTGTAATTTACTGGATTTTGTAAAAACACTGAATATAAGTAACAATCTCTTGACTGTCTGTATTTAGCACCTAACTTTGAGGCTCATAAGAGAACGCCTTTAACCATTTTTTTCAAAGGGATGGGGTGAAGGAGGGAGGGCATGTTGTACCGCCCTTTCTTTCTGTATTTTTCCTAATCCTTGAAGAAGAAAAGCAGAAGTAACCCTAGAATAATTAATGATATTAAACCAGGCTTGGAAAGCCTTGTCTTCTAAAACGAATGTTTGTTGTTTCTCTTTGTGAAGAGCGCTGGCAATGGAATCTAGTGCGTTGTGCATGACGCTTTTCAAGGGAATTGCATTTGAACTGAGGAGGGCAAGTTTTGCCAGGTTGTACTGATCTTTTAATAACTTTTTCTCTGCTGTCTTCTGAGTCTAACCTTATGCCTGACTTCAATAGTTTTGTAGATATGTATACTGGGGCATTACTTAATGGAGTTCCAATTTGTTAACACTTAAATCCTCTACATGGTCCCACTGCTTATAAACTTGCAACCACAATTACTGGGGATAATTGAGAACTGACTCTCAACACATATCGCTTTGTGTTAAAGAGAGAGCGTGGGTGCTGGACATCCTAAGCCTCTTGTGGGAGCAAGTTTCCCACCTGGAATCTTTGCCTTTACTTTGCAGTTTTCTTCTCATGCTCTAGACACTTTCCCTTCCTTTGGTGATTGGTAATACTCAATGGCAGGTTCTAATGCAATCTTTAAGGTGCCTCATGGCTGTGGATTAAAGGTTGCCTTCACATCTTTGCACTCGAGTGGATTTTTCTTATAGTACACCAATTCTCAGTTCTTCAGCTTCTTAGACTTGTGCAGGCCAAAATTCCAGAGCTGTAAACAAACAAACCAGAGATCTCCATGGGCCATATCCCATTTTCAGCACAGGGTATTTGCGTACCATCTTTCTGCATCATTCAATGTTGATGCACTTTTCAAGTGCTAAGTGACTCTAGGAGGTAACTGAGAGTGTTTTGACTGCTTGCGTGTTACCTCTCTGTTTCTTTGTTTCCTTCTATGCAAAAAAAGTGTTATGAGTCTGAGGATGAGGCAGGCATTGAACACTCTACCGTGAAGAGGAGTTGAAAAGACTCAAAGCAGGAAGAGAGTTTCTTCTGCTTGTTCTTCAGTGTTTGACAAATCCTCTTGGTTTTCCAGCTCTCCTAAGGAGGTCCAGGAAGACATACAATGAGAGCTCTTAATTCCAACTCAAGATTATTCTATTTCAGATTTTCCTGAAGCACTCTATAAATTGCTTCTAAGAAAGCATGGGATCACTTGACTGTTTTGATGTTTGCAATGACTGCTCTGTCATCTGCTCTTCATTATAATACCACCTTCAATGCTTTGGTGCTTGTAGCATAATCTGCTGCTCCAGCGCCTGGGCTGGTGCGCCGCTCACTTTTAGGCCTGTCAGTTTTGGCAGGCCTGCGGAAGTCTCAGGGGAAATGTTGAAGATTAGACTTTAATAGACTAATCCACGCTGCAATGAAGCCTTTTCATTGATTTCCAGGGACTTTGCTTCGGGCTGTCTTGTGATGCGCTGTGTGATTTGAGCGAGAGGGGATCTGTGTGAATTCCAATTTGCATTTTGTCCTTGCGCACACGCAATCGTCCAACAAGTCCCATAACCATGGCAACCAAGTGCCTATTATACATGCCAAACTGTGCAATTTGGGCTATATCAATAACCTTTTTTTACCTGTTTTTAATATCAATAACCTTTTTTTTTCCACCCTTATTTTTTATGTCAATAACACCTTTTTTGACAAAATCTTTTTACAGAAAAGTAGGTGAGAAATAAAGAGGTTAAATGATTTCTCCTGATTAACAAGCACAGGATAAAGTGTGGGCAGAAGGAGGCAGCTCAGCCGAAGCAGTGGCACGTGGCTGCTGGACAGTGTGATCAACGCTGTCCTTTCTGTGCTTTGGACAACGTACCAGCTTTGTTGCCATGCCCTTGGTGGGCGATGGAGGTTTCTGAGGTGACAGAGCACTGTTGTTTTCCCTTGCTTAGTTTTAGGCTGTGTAGGGGGCTGTGGGACGTAAGCGAGGCCTAGCTGGATGGGCCAGGCCAGCATCAGGAGCTCAGCCGTCTTCTCCCACCACCAGCTCCCCCAGGATTTGGACAGGAAAGGATTTTCTTTCCAGAAAGCATCCAGGTGGAGTAGAGAAATGAGTAAATACCAAGGCTCAGCTCTTTCTCCCTCTTTGGCATCCTTTGCCATGCAAAGTCACATTCACAGGCCTCATAAACCCATATCTTGACTAAGTCCTTTAGTTTTGGCGTTGCCCTGCCTTGCTTTTCGCCTCTGGCGGTGCAGATCCTGTCTCCCAGCTGCTGTGGCCTCCATCACTTGAAGCCGCTTGGTTGAGGAGCACCTGTAAATTACATGTAGGCCGGTCCCATGGCCTGCACCAGCACACCCAATGTGTGCGCCACCCACACGCTTCCTCTCCCTCCATCCCCCAAGGCCAGGCACCTCCTCTGGCTGGCAACATATAGAGAGATGGCATTTTTGTGATGGATGAACCCAGCTCTGGGAGCACATCCATCATTCGTGGTGCCATATGGCAGCTAGTCTGTCCTTAAGCAGCTAATTAGGCACCATTTGTATGTGTGTGTCGCCCCGTGCGCTGTGGTGGCTGCAGCTCCTGCAGGAAGCCATTCGTTTTGCTCTGCCTTTCTCCTGCCTTTGTGTGTAGGGAAAAAAGGGACATTTCCTGCTCCTTGGTCACACACATGCTTTGCCAAGAATAAAAGTATTGAGGTGTTTACTGAGGTGCAATGCTGGAGGAAAAGTCCCAAAAGTACTGGGCTTAGATTTAGCGAAAAGAGGGGCAGGTTTTTCACTCATCATGTGGTTTTGGGGTAATCGTTAATTTAGCAGGATTGGCCCTCCCTGTGTGCAAGGGTGGCCAAGGCTTGAGGTGCCTTGAGGGAAGCGATTAGTCAAGCTTGTTCAGCAAGGACTTGCATCTTAAATGCGATTTAAGAGAGGAAAAAAAAACCCAACAACAAAAAAAAAAAACAGATCTGCCCCAGGCAGGAGGCAGAATGTTTGATACACAAATTGCAATATACTTGATCTATTACTTGTATTAATAGCTTCACAGCAGTCACTTCTGCAGTCCTTCAACCAGACCGTTGCTCTGTTATGTGAGACACTGTCCAAACCATGCCACAGATTTAATCATTCCCTCAGAGTGCTCATAATATGCATCGAAGTCCAGGAAAGTTTGAGGTCAGAGCTTTTGTTTGGAGTAGGGAGATAGACCCTGGCGAAATGACATGACGTTGGTCTTTGCACCTGGATTCTGGACTCTGCTGTGCCATGTGGTGCCTGACATCTAGATGGGGGTCTACCAGTTTCAAAAAAAAAGAAATGTGTAATGAAAAATCCATAAGTTGCTTGTAGGGGAAGTTTTCTCCTACCTGAATGGCAGAATCAGGCAGTAGTGAAAAGATATGAGAAGTCATGTTGTTATCACTGCTGTTTAGTGTCCTGAAACAAACAGAGAACCTGGAGTCTAAGTTGGTTTGAAGACACAGTAGCAGCATGTTGTTTTATTGCCTCCAACTTTGGTAAATCCCTTGCAAGTCTATGACAAATTACTGATCTGTCTGCAATTTGTCATACCTGTCTTGTATTCTATTTTGCTCTACTTTGTTGTGATTACTGCATATTCTATCTCACATCATCTTGTAAATGATGTATCAACCATATTGAACACACTGCTACCTCCTGCTTCTGCTGGGCAGAGTCCATCCTTGGATACTTGAATGCAGCTGTACACAAAGTGAAGAGTTTGATTGTGTGGATGCATGAGATGTTTCCTCCATGATGAGGGCGCTCCTTTGGCACATCCGTCAGATACAGGTCAGACACAGAACTGAAATGATCTGAATTTCCTCCACTAAACTGATCTTCGCTCATTGCTGTGTAGTGTTTCCAGTGGTTTTGGAGTTTCCTCTAGTGTTTATTGTCTTCTGTTAAATTTAATGGTTTTATTTTGCATGTGTGTTTTTTATGTTTATTTCTTTGGGTTTTTTTTAAGCGAGTATACATGTGTTCACTACAAATAGCAGGAAAGCAACATTGTAGTGTGATTGGTTTGCTTACCCTGTGTTGGTGGTTAAGCAGACCAGTGGTGAGTTAATTTCTTCCAATCCAGTTCCCAGCCTGCTTAACTTGTCTTATTTTTGTTCCCTTCCCACTGAAGGGAATCTCTCACTCTTTTTTCTTTTTTTTTTTTTTTTTGTGGCATGTGATTGATAAAAGGCATCCTTGCAGTTTAACATATTGCACAGCTCTGTACAGATTCTCCAGGACACATCTAAGAAAGTCTGACTTCATTGGCCTTAGTGTAGTGAAGAAAATATTGCCTGAGTCAAGGATGTTCAGGCAGAAATCATCCAAGATTTGTACCCAAGCAAGAAGGAAACCCAGGTATCTACTTTAGTATCTTCAAAGCCCAGCAAAAGCAGGGGCAGCTGTGAGGGTGCTTTCCATGAGTGTCACTCCAGGAGCCCAAGTCCTGTTAAACATAGGTGCAGGACACATGTAGGGAGGCATCACCCTCTTCCCCACAGTATTTTCAGGCTGAGGAGAGAAGAGAGGAGGAGGAACCTGAGGAGAACTAAGGAGCAGGGAGAGCTAACTTGATGGGGAAATCTACCAAGGCCATCTACTTTGAAGTTTCTAGAAGAGTGAGTTACAAATAAAAGAGAGAGAACTGCACGGTACAAACTCACATTACAAGGTGCCTTCATGTACTAGAGACAGATAAATGAGATAGAAGATGCTTTTTATAGCTATCCTTGGAAATGCCATGGGGCTGCTGAGGGAGCAGCCGACTTTCTGCCTTAGCTGGAGGATGGTCTGGGCTCCCTGCTGCTCAGAGATGGTGTGCACACAGGCCTTGCACATCTCAGGGGAAACTGTGCCCTGACAGAGTAAAGAGGTCCTCTGTGGGACTGATAAATGATATTGATTGCCACCAGTTAGCTCTCCTGAGTTCCCCTTGGGAAGCTGAAGAGAGGAATCCTTTGTAACATTGACTATGGAGAGCCTTAAACCATGGAAGGCAGTAAAAAAGTCATGTGTTCAAGGAACAGAGATTTCTTGAGGCCCAGGAGCACAGCACAAAATCAAGAAACCCTCTGTACTGGTAGGAAACACCGTGTGGAGACATGAATGATGAAGTAAGTCTTGTTTGTCACACTACCGCCAGGAGGAAGGAGGGCACTGGGAGAGTTTTTGAAGTAAGTCCTTCTTCTGTTAAGAGGAAGAAGGTCACCAAGTGGAGGAAACAGTCAGATGAGATTAACATAATAACAACTGTTGGTATACCACACTGACATAAAGGTGAAGCAAAAAGACCTGAGGCTCAAGAAGGAAGTGGAATTTGAGTGTCAGTTAGGAAAAAAGGGAAAAGTGAGAAGAAAAGGGAAAGAGCTTGCTGCGTAGAGGGAGCTGAGAGGCTGCTACAACTTGAAAAAGACATTTGAAGTACTACTACATGAAATGAAGAAGGGCAACAAGGGGGAATATTTCTCTTTGTCAGAAGTTCTGAAGAACTGCACTAATAAAGCAAGGTGAGCAGTGTGGTCAAGGAGGGCAAGATGAGCAAAGAGACTGCTTTACGGGTCTGACAGATCCATGGTTCTCCACCGATGGTGGCCCAAACCTGGGACAAAGACCTGAAATAAAAGGCAAAAGATTAACAGCAATGTGGGAAGGCTTTAAATTAAAAGGGATTGATTTCTTTGGCTTATATAAAAGTTTCTTATAATCTCAGTTCCCTGTGATTCAGCATTTCTGACCATAAATAATTTTAAAAAGTCAAAGAGATATTAGAGATATGATTACAAGAAATGAAGGTAAATTTAAGAAGATTGATCATTGACTGGAAAGGATAGAATAGGGTGATATAAGAAGCCTGTAGCTGCGCGGGACCATGTAGTGAATAGCCTGTGCACTGGGGGAAATTCTTAGCCCATTGTTCCCCAAATTGTAATTCCAAGCTCCGTGTGCAGAAAGTCTCTGTTCACTCTGTTTCTGTTAAATGTAATATGCATTTTATGCCAGGTTTCAAAGGACTGGACGTTCTGAGACTCAAATAGACCAACTTTTCTTTGCTGAAGAGTAGAACGATGACACTTATGTATTAATCCATGAGCAGGGATTGACCTGCATTGTGCTACCACTTAACAAGTTTTATCACATTTGCACATATAATTTTCTGCCGAGGTGACATTATCAAGTGCTCATGATGATAAGGACGTGCTGTTATTTAGGGCAAGAGAAAAAGAATAAACACAGGCTGGAAATCTGCAGATAAAGCTGCTCGAAGGGACAATAAAACAGAAAACATAAAGATGGTGATAGAATAGGCTTGGCTCTCTGAGATATCTGTAACTTATATCCACCTTGTTCAAGCTGCAACTACAATTCCAATAACTGCTTTTAGAAACTTTGTGTGAGGTTCACGTTTGGGGGATAGGAGGGGTAGGGTTGCCTTGTAGTTTTAAGGTTCTTTGTTCTATTTTTCCTTACTTGTTTTTATTTTTCAGATCTAGCAAAGGACCAAAGAGCTCAATAGCAGTCCAGGTCTTCTCAGCTTAGATGACTCTAGGGAGCTGCAGCTTCACATACCCAACTGCGGTTGATGGGGCAGCAGCTATTATTAGAGTATTGAACAGGAATCATACTCAGCTGTATCCTAGCACGAGGACACCTAACGTGTGTGCTGCTACATAACCTTTTGGCTTTCATTGAGAAGCTGCACAATGATCCAGCTTTTGTTCTGTAACTAGAGGAACAGATACTGTGCTGCTGACGGTTGAATACAGTCAGGAAACAGTGAGAAAGGCTCCAAGGTCACCTCCTGCTCTGAAGCATTGGTTATGACTAAAGCTTAGGCTTGCCTAAGTGAGGAAGAGAAGGGATGAGCACACTGTCTCAGCTGTTTGAATGATAAAACTTAACACATTACTAGTGGCTAGACAAGCTGTGGTAACCAGCCATATTCACAGTCCTAGCCAGTTGTTATGGCCAAATAAAACATGTTAGCTTACTCTATAAGCATTTATTTTAAAGGCCACATTTTCTTGTTGATAGTGTTGCAAAGATGCATATATTTTAATAGCCTTCAGAAACCAAGCGTGTTTTCCAGCAGCCTCCAGGGTCCCAAATGACAGGAAGCTTTGGAGAAATTTGTACCAAGTGATGGCATTATCCCTGCCTTGTCATGACTGGGAATGGCATGAGGTCAGGACAAGCAAGTGAGTGCTGCAGCTCCTGGGGACTGGCAGCCTCCAACCTCCCCGAACAGCCTCAAGGTCAGGAATCACAGCTGCTCTCCCACCACTCCGGCAAGGCTCAGGCGTTCCTGCAAGGCACATCATCTCCTGGAAGCGGGGAAGGAGAGGACAAGGACTAGAAGGGATGAGGTTGGCCTGCCACTTTTGTATCACACTGAACTATTAAAATGAATGGGGGAGAAATGCCTTTTTTAAAAGATATACTGAAATAAGCCCCAATAATTTTATATTTCTCCCTCATTTTACAGCACTAACTGTGAGTCCTTTTAATGAGTCTTTTTATGAAAACCTCCTTTGGTGTGGGGGAAAGTTGTTCAGCCTCCTACAAAGGGACTTTATGGTTTTAATTATAAACAGGTAATGGAGTCTGTGTAAAAATTACCTTTTGACTTTGCAATAAAAACATGTTTTCCCCCAAGGTAAGATCTCCATAAAGGGAGAATAAAGTGGCAAGGCAATGGAGAAGTCAGCGCTGAGCTCAAAAGATATCGGTACAACAACAGCTTTCAAGGAGCCCGAGGGATCCATCGACCTTTCTCTGTGGTATCAGTTTGCCTTTTCCAGGCCAAGGGAATAACGTAAAGCTCTCGTGGGTGCCAGGTTGCCAAGACTGTCTCACCATGTTGCGTTAGAGCAGCCTCCTGGCTGCTTTAAATGGTTGTTAATAGTCACCTTAAGGACTCCCCTCTCCGAAAGAAAGACCATCTGGAGACTGCTGCGTAGTGTAGGATATATAGGCTAGAGTAGCTCTAATCATTTCCTTGGATTTGTGCCCTGAGCTGCTATGGCTTGGGAAGAATCCCTTTTTACTTTGAAGGAAAACAGGTGATTTCCTAAGCTTCCTTGAGTTACCTGCACTGCTTTCCTCACTGAACTTTGTTCCCTCTGCAGCAGGAATCTCCTGTGCCCAGCCACGGATATGACGGTTTGGAAAAGGTCTCTCTTCCAGGTCATCGTCCCTTCTCGCTGAAGGACCTACTGGCTCAACACCATCTTCAGATCAATCTTCCACCATGTCTCTTCAGAGCCCAATGCTACCTGTGAAACCCCTACCAGAGCTGATTGATTACTGGTGAGTTTTTGTTGCAGTAACTTGCCCGTCCTATGCCCAGAGTATTTACCTTCAACGTGACCCATTTTGCTCTGCATCCTTTCCATGGCCTTGACCCTGTGACACTCAGCAAGTTGTCTGGAGAGCCCCTGCATCTGAAACACCTTGGGAAAGAAGAAGGCAGAAAAAGCTGCCGTAAAATGTCTTTTGCTTGCTTTTCCTCATTCTTATAAGGAAAATTTTCCTGGTGGTAAGACCCAAGCTGACGTTGGGCTCTGAACTCAAACATGCCCATGATGCGGACCTCTGAGGGCACCTTCAGCGAGCTGTTTAATTTTGCTTTGACTCTTGTTCACCCACCTTCCTTCCTTTTGCCCTCCTTTCATGTCCGTTCATCAATTCTGTGATGAACGGGTTGTCTTTTAATGTAAGGTCAAATGATGGAGAGGGCCTGAGTTACTTTGGCTTAGAGAGTTAACACTGTCACTCGTCCGTCAGCAACAACTGATTGAAGGCGCACTTAGCTTGCTTGTGCCAAGAAGTATATTATTTTAAAACACCATAAAAACAGCGTCCCTTCAACCGAATGGCTGCTGCACTTGACATAAGGGACAGAGGAGGACTGAAGACACTGAAATAAAAAACATTTATAGAGAGTATAAACCTACTGTTCTTCAGAGCGTTTGGAGTCCAAACACGCTCTCGGAGCAGCGGTCAGCGAGGATGCTTCACCAGGATACCCCCTTGCAGCAAGTCCTCTCCAGTGGTGGGACAGGTACATCCCACACTCAGGGCACTTGAGCAAGAGTTGGAAGGAGGTCCCAGGAGATCCTTGTGGGGAGACCTATGAGCACTGGTGCAGCCCCAGTGCCCAAGGCAGCATCCTTGCCCTCTGGGTCCCCCCCAGGTCCTCCCCAAGCTCCGGGTGCTGCTGTGACCCTCACCCACATCAGCTGCCCACTCCATTCCCTAGTTATTTGGCTAAGTTAATAATGCAGTCGGTCAACACAAATTTCAATTGGCCTCTGAGCTGCGAGACGGAGAGAGGGAGAGATAAGTGAGGAGGGGAAACAGCAGCTGAGCATTACAGCCTGTAATTTGTTGTCTTTTAGTTCTCCCTGTATATCATTTGTAAGGATATATAGACTGTAATGGCTCATTGTATTCTGCTAATCATTAGTGAGGTGCCTTTTCATGCCCTAAAGTTAATGTCATAAACGTAAAGTGTGTTTTCTGCTGTGGTTCCATTTGAGTTCTTTGTACAAATGCTGCGGTGCCCTTCCTAATGTATTTGCTATAAATCTTGACAGCGTTATTTGTTTTGTTTTTCTATCTAAATGCAGGGTTGAGTGAAAACAGCCTCATTATCTCTCTGTTTTTAAAGAGAATCCACTGGCTTTGAAAGGTACTATATTAATAGCCCTAGAGATAGGAATCCCTGTATGTGCAGAAGAGGCACAGACAAATTGACCCTCCTCCTTCCTCCTTGCTGTTGTACTTTAAGTGATAAGTGGTGCTTTACTTATCTGTCCTGGACTCTGGTGGTTCAACAACAAGTGGACTTGGCTTTTCACTTGCTAATAGCCATGACAGATAAAAGATTTTATGAAATCTAGGGAGCCGCAAATTTGCTTTTTGCAAACTTATTTGCCTCTTATCTGAGTTTGAGAGAGTTGATTTGCAGCAAGCTGAGCTTTATACTGTCATTAGTAATAATCATATTCATGGCAGCATTATCAAAGAGTTATTTGAGTCTGGATGCCCACTGTACTAGACTCTCTTTTAGGCTTTCTGAGGTCTTACTCCTGCAGTATTTCTCTAGATGTCTGTAATGCTTCCTTGCTTTCCTGCATTTTGCTTTTAAATTCTCCAGCAAGCTAGAGTTCCACCCGTCACTATCCATAACCTTACTGTCACTTACAGGTAATTCTCTGGGTCACATTCCTCAGTGTGGGCACAAGGCAGCCTGAGTGGCTGTGGTACTGATAGTGCTTCAGACACCTGAAGTTTCACTGGAACTGCTTTAAATGAGGTTGTACAATTTGGTTTCAAGGAGGTTTAACTCAGCTTGTGGCAGTATTTTAAATTGTTCCAGGAAAGTGAGATTGATTGCACCAAATTTATCCCAAAATCTAGCCCAGAATTTAAGTGCCAAACTCGATGTATACAATTTATTGACTCCAGAAACCAAGACAAGTGTCCATTTGGATGTAGACCTTATCCGTGTATCAAGAAGTAAATCACAGCCTTAAGCAAGCTTCTTACAATTGCAAATAATAGGATGTTTGGAAGGAGGAAGAAAAGCGCTGATTTATTAGGTGTATTGCTGCTTCAATGACTGGTAGTCCTATACAAAGATCAGGAGTCTGAGCTTTTAAGAACCATACAAAGAGAACAAAAATATATTTTCCTTTCAAAGATCTTGTATTCTGGTAGGAATACATGAGACAGATGGTGGATGAAGACAAATAGAGTAGAGTAGAGGTGCAAGGTAGGGACTGTGATTTAGGGAGAGGGTTAAGAAGGGAGCAGAGAAGGAAAGAGCGAGTCTTTCCAAGGATGTGTAGGAAACCATGGCAGAGGTAGGAGTTGGTAGAAGTCTAGCTTGTGTCTTCTGACTAGTGAACTAGGGATATTGTTTGGAACAAGGGGGCTTTAGCTGTGGCATGCTGATAAATGCCACCTTTTTGGTGACTTCTTCACTGAGGTGATTAGATTTTGGCATAAACAACAAATACAAAGCACATCACAGTTAAGTCAAGAGCTCTACTTTCTGCAGGGCCTTTCCTTCCTTTTGGGAAGTCTCTTGTAGCCTTGACTAGGCTGGAAAGAAGAACAGCAATGCACCATTGCTCACTCCTCACTGTCCTCACCCCGTGTTGTTGTATGAGATAACAGAGCAGGGTGCTTTGCTGAGAAAATCCGTGGGGAAGTAGGTGGATATGCAGTTGCTTTTCATATGTGGAAGTTCCTTGTAAAAACTCTATTTTTTTTTCCTAATGAGAAAAAGAATATGCTACAGAAAAAGAATTGGAAAAAAAATGGGAAAGCAGAGCACATTAAGAAAATGGAGCTTAAGGAGAGAGACCATTTTAACTGTACCTTTCTGTCTAGCTCAAATCTGCCATTTTTAAAGATAGGAATAACTATCTCAGCCCTGCTGCATCTTCTTGGAACGATAAGGATTGCTTTAAGCCCCTGAGTCTCCGTAAAGCCTTTCCAGAATTGCTTATGGTGGTCTATTTAGATGGACTTGATAGCTAATCTCATTGCTACATATGATCCCACACCAACATGCACACACATCCCCTCTTTCCTCACCCTCCCTTTCTTCAGAGACCCTCCATAAACGCCTTTTAGGTTGTCATTCCAAGTCCTTTGAAATCAAGGAGGGTCATTCTTGTGGCTCTACAGGGCTTTGGCTGTGAGTCTTATCCTTATTTTAGAGCAGTCTTATTTTCTTCTGAAGAAATTCCTCCAAAGATTCTCAGAAAAGGTTAAAGAAATGGTATTTACACCTCAGACCTCTGCCTAGGAGGTACAATACTATCATGTATCAGTATCAGTTCCACGTTACAAATACTTTACACAGTTGGAAAGTGGTAAGTGATATTTTTTTCCTAAAAAGTCTTGTAACAAAGTCCAGTTCAACAAACCACTTACAAATATGTTAGTGTCTTGTTAGTCACGCTAGGAAACTGCGATGTGTTTTGCTGAATCCCAGCCAAAATATAATCCTTCTGATTTCCGCTTAACTATTAGAAAAAGTTGCATTTATTTTCTCTTCCAACACATCTACCAAAGGTTTTAAAAGCTAACTGCTAAGCTGTAGGTGTGCAAGGTCTTGAGAATTTATGTCACAGAGTCATGTAGTGGGAATCCGATTTTAGAACAGCTCCCTCTCTCTTATATGTAGCATATTAAAATCAATAGATGCATTATATGCTTTGTGCTCCTACTTTTTTTCTCTTATTTTCAGTCATCTTTTCGGTCTGCAAAAGCACTAGCCCTGCCGATCCTCTTTACACAGTTACTTTGGTTCAAAGAAATGCAGATGGGATGGTTGCTTTACTTCAAAGGTAAGCAGGCAGGAGGGAAGGCACTCCACCTTCCTCTGCAGTTGGGGTTTGTACTGTAGGAAAGTGCTTCAGAAGCTCCAAAAACATTTTGCACCTGAGAATATTTCTGTCACCAAAATATGCTTCCTCATTTTGATCTTGGCAATTAAGCATCACTAAAATTTTCTGTATGTACTATCCGAAAAATGCAACTTGCTAGGGATTTTTTTTTTTAATGATGGGTGTTTTCCTTCTGTCCTCTCGCTGCCAGCTTTCCTGCTGCCAGCACTCCAGCTCTTACAGGACCCCATCTTTGCACAGTATGAGATACCAGAGATCCTGACAATATGAAATCTATATTTTTTTTTAATTCAGAAATATGCTTGCTTTCTTTTTCTTATTGTAAGTGAAGTTAACTGTGCACATAGAAATGAAGCAACTAGTTTATCTATTCAAACTTTTTCTATTTAGGTAGATCCCAAGAGAGATTTTGCCTGTCAGAGGAAAGAAAGTTGAATTCTCGGCTCCTTTCTTAATCTCATCCCTACCTTTCAAATCACCTGGCATGCACAGCTCAGTGTATCTTTCATAAAAATTGGTGTTGAAGATTAATTTTTTAAAATATAGCAATTGTCAGACACTGCTGAAAGGTGAATCAAATGCTCAAGGTTTTCCCTGCTCTGGAACTGATTAATTGTAGTTATTAGCAAAGACTGACTTTTAAAATTACAGCTACTATGTTCAAGACAGATGACTTTATTTATGAAAAGGAATTTTAGAACTGCACACCAAAAACTCCCCAGAAAAACAATGCATTGTAAGAAATCATACATCATAACCTGTGTTTTTTAAAACACTGTGAATTTCAATTCCCATTTTCTCATTGTCAGACAAATCTGATGCAGCTGCTTTTTTAAACTCAGAAATATATGTGCCTTGATTTTCCCTAGCCAAATAAAAACAGATAAATAGAAACAGCAACTGCAACTTTCCCTTAGAGCCAGATATATTGCAGAATTCATCCCCAGTCTTATTCAATCCCCTTTGAACTCACTTCTGCTAATGCCAATGTTCTCCTCTGTTATATTATTACTTTAATCTGTGCCCATTATATCAAAATTTGGATCCTGAAATTCAGTGATTAACTCTCTGACTTGTTCTAAGGTTGTTCTTAGGAGATATTTAAGTACCTGGAACATGGCCCTTTTTCATGCTTCAACAAAAAAAATGCAGAGCTGCCCCAAGTTGGGCAGAATCCGTCGGGAACAGGCTCCCAGGGAGTCCACTGGAGACTTTGCTGTGCAGAAGGAGAGGAGATAAGCTCAATGAGGAGCAGTAATGTAAAAGTTGTGCTTGATTTGAAATGAAGAGTAAATCTTATCCCAGAAGAGCACATACCTGTTAATGTTCTACGGGTAAGAAGTCCTTTTCGAGGAAGATGTTCCTCCTCTGCTGTTATTTTCTTTACCAGTTTTAAGAACAACTCTAGCAATCTCTTTCCTGTCAGCACAGCATATGTCTCCTCCGCCAGGCTGTTCTGAACAGAATACCAAAGGGAAGCTATTTCTGAAAGCAAAGCAAATATTAAGACATGCAGAAGTACAGGGTATAGGAAAAAAAAAAATCACAGCAGTTGCCTGGCTCTCTGTAGCACAGTGTGTCTGCCCAGATATTCGAGATGAGTCCAGACTGTTCCAAGCAAGGAGACAAATCCTGAACCTTAGTTACGTGTTTTTGGAACACTTCTAGGCTAGGATTACTTTTAGGTTTGTTTGGTTTGGTGCCTGCATCTCCTGAAAAGTTCAACGCCTGTGTGATCTGGGCCACTCATCAATCTCATACAGCATTAATACCAAAAACAAGCCTCTGGCTTTCTGCTGATAGCTTATTTTAGATAGGAAGGAGAGATCTTATCATGTCTTAATCCAGTGTATTCCCATCAACCAAACGCAGACCTAGCTTAAACCAATATTTTTCTCTTTCATCCCTGAAACACTGTAATTACAGACCTATAATCACAGTAGATCAATGCTTCATCTTTGGAGTAGAGATTGGGGTTTATGTGTCATTTTCACCCTCAATTTCCTAACAGCAAAGGGGCTGCTATTCAGTGTCCTGGTGGTGACACCTACACGCTCGGTAGGAGACAGAGGCCACCACTGCCCATTCATGCAGGACCTCAAGCTCCCTTTGCATGGCCAATGTTGTGATTGTGTGTTCTTCCAAAACTTATTCCTATTTTAAAATAACTTATTCTCAAAGGCTCACTAGCAGCTCTAGTAAGATTTGCATGTGTAGCTTTGAGGAGAAAGATCCTCATTCTCAAGCTGCTGCTTTCCATCTAGTTAGCATTACATTATAGTTACGGTCATCTTAGAGTGAGGACAGAAATACACATAGTGTCTGTTGGCAGTTCAAGAGTGCTTAGGAAGTACTTGGATTATTATTTCAGAAGAAAACAGAGTCTACGTGTAGGTCTATGTATTGAAGAACAGGACTCTGCACTCTCAGGACAGAGAATAAACTTCAATCTGCTGGGAAAGGAAGAATTTGATGTGTTGGATGTTCTGTATTCTAGCCTAATTTAGCTTTTAAACATGAATTCTTATTGCTTTAACATTAAGACCAGTATAACTCCTGACACTAAATGTAAGTTAGGGATAAAGGCAGTAAAAACAAAATACAGGAGAATGGTGTGACACGGTTTTATTTCCAGCAAAATTGGGTAGTGCAGGAAGGAATCTATTCGTTTTAGGATTATGAAATTGCAGTGCTTTTTGTTTTGTTTTGCTTTATTTTTAACGTCAGAAGAGGATAAATGAAGATAAGTGGCTGACTCGGGCACTCTGAAATTTGTGCCGAAGCTTTCTGGTGTAGCCCATCATTACTCTGCGGGCTTGTGAAGCAAGAAAATATGGAAGTGTTAAGTGAGGATGCCATTGAAACAAACTCTTCAGTTAGAAGGGCTGAAAAAACCAGCTTGTTTTTATTGGCCCCCTACACATTTTTGTTTTGCTATTCACTTCTCGTTATACAGGACATAGCTCTCCAGAGAGAAAACAGACGTATGGACAGCCTACCAACCAGTGCTTAGGCTTTGTATGTGCAGTCCTGTGCTGCGTGGATTTATCACAAGCTAATAAATAATATAATATCTGATGTTCATATAGCACCTTTGTATTCCCAAGGATTCCAGAGGACTTTGCAAGCAGCAGGACTTAATTGTCTTTTCACTTTGCTTTTATGCATCCTTGACATCAGGGAGATGACTCTTGATTTACACTGAAAATACACAGGAATTACTGTCTTCCCTCTGGAGCACAGCTGAGAGGAACCATAGCAATTATGAAAGATCACTTTGAAACACAAGAAGCCATTTATGACTGAGAGCAAAAAATGGTGAGTTTTTTGGCTTATGGACAGCAGAATGAAGTCAAAAAGCAGAATATGACCATCCCCAACTGGAATGTGGTAGGAGTCCATATGTCAGAACTGTTTTGCTCAAAGCAGCTCTTAAAGTCTCAAGTGGCCAACCTTGGCTTAACATCTCAGAGGGCACTTTCGTACCAGTGCTGGAATGTTATTTTGGTGCTTACAGTTGTTCACAACCAACTTGGATTCACAGGATTTCATCAAAATTATCCCTCTCCTGTGGGCAATACCTATGTGAGGGATAGATCGGTGTGCCTATAATTCATTTCTAGCGAAGGATAAGACTGTGTAAAACGGTCTTTGAAAACAATATTCTAATTTTTCCTTGATTTGTGAGGGATGTATGATCTAAAACGTACAGTAGGGAGAGCGGTGTCCTGTAAAATAAATATGGTACACAGGGCTGTACTGAGATCGGTGTTCCCAGTTGGACTGTGCTGGTGAGTGAACATTTTTGATCAAAACATTAAAAAAAATGATTTTCATTTTCACAAAAGCCACTGCTTCAAAAGTCCGTGCTGAACTGTTCACTCCATGCAGAATTATTCATTAAGAGAAGAAATCCGAATAATCTGGTATTTTAAAATGCTTTACTGTTTTAAAATTTTGTCTAAAGTAATTTGAGGATCACTTGATACTTTAAATGGAACAGCGAAAACAGCATTCAACCAAAACACGAAAGAAGCTTCTAATTGCACTGTTATTATGATATTTAGTTTTTTATTCAGACCTGTTAAAAATCAAATACTTTCCCTTGCTTAAAAACATTTTTACTTTTTAACTCCTTGTGAACTTTAGGGGAGAAAAGCCATAATTGCCTGTGTTTAATGCTGAAAAATCATTTATGTTATTGTGTCTTGATGTTTGATTGCCAGAGCAGGCAATTTCTTTCTTCCAGGTCACCTGTGGCCGTGGCCCAGGACCGGAGCACTGGTTCTAGCAGCTGGAGCTCAGCCCTCTGCATCCTGGTGCACACACCTGGGGTGCAAATGAGACTGCAGATTCAAGGTCTGCGGTTGCTTTCCAAATTGTCTGCTCTGCTATGCAGCTCTGGGGGTTCTGCTTTAGTTTCCTGGACTCAGGAGCGTGACACCGATGATTAAAAACAGATTGAGCTGCTCAGGGCGATGGAGGTGGCAGCGCTGTGGGCGGCTCTCCTGTGCTTCCCAGCTTTGGGATTTGAGGGCTCTTTGTCCCCGGGAGTTATGTTCAATCATAAACTTCGTTGAGCACAGGTGCAAGCTGGAGAAAAGCTATTATCCTGCTATTAATAAAGGTCACGGATGTTTTTGCAGGGCTGGTAGCAGTTCCTGTTCAGCGGGATGGCACTAGGGCAGTGTAGAAGCCCTCGTTTCAGCTAAGGCAGCATCTGTGCTTTGGGCAGCGCCCGTGTCTTGGCCCATAATCAAAACATGACCTGAATCCAGCCACACTCAGGTGCCTGGAGAGGTCTCCCCTTGGACCTAGTAGGGTTTTGGTCTAACTCGGTGTCTTCCTGCTTGCTGTTTATGGATTTCCAAGAAAAAGTCTTTATTTTGGGCTTTAAGGGTTGGTTGCTTCTCACTGCTACCTATCCAAATGGCTCAAGAACTTGAAGAATGGTGAGCCCTGCCAAGGAAAGGGATGCTATTCTCAACTTGAGATTCCCGAACCTATGGAGCTGCCTATTTTATGGTATATGTGTGGAAAATACTCAGAAGTGAGTTCTTAAAAGTGACCTGGAAACCAAATAGGATACGATAGCATCCTTGAAAGCAAATTCAACTTGCAGATACTAAAGACGAGATTAGTTTGCTCTCAGGAGGCATTTACAGGAGAAATGTGGCCACGTTTGTTTAAAGGCACAATAAAGAGACTGATCTCTTTCTGTGCTGAATGTCAGTGTTAAAAGAAATTGTTGGAAATAATTAGGTTAAAATGCTGCTTCTCTTGAATATATCTACTTTTAGTGGCTTTCAAATCCAACTGGTTTACTCCAACCTCCCAAGTCTTCCCCATGGCTGAGGAAGGCAGATGTGATGTGCTCTTGTCGAGGGAAACTTTCTCATGTTTTTCACAGGTATGACGTAAAAGAAGAAAGAAATCTGTCTGCAAGAGCCTCCATGAGAGATGGTCCCAAACCCCAGGTCAGCCCTGGCTGGGCATCTCCAAGCTGGGTCTCTGATGCTGAGAGCAGGATGATGTGCAGGTAGATGTGGCTCTGTCTCTCCTCACTAATTGCTGAAGGAGCCTAGGTGACCTGTGCAAGCTGTTTAAGTGGCTAATATTGCATTCAATGAATCTCAGCCCTGGGGAGCTCTTCATGGCTTTCCTGGGCTTTTGGCCAGCTCCTTGGAAAATAAGTGTAGCAATTTGGAATGACACTTTCACAATTGCTTTTTGCTGACAATAGCAATCGTCTGCATTTTGTGCAGGAGGAAAAGACGTTTCCTCATTCTCCCTACAACGCTGAGCTGAAATCCTGCCTTTTAACACAGTGTTTCGGAACGTCGCCTCCGGATCGGAGCGTGTCAGCTCAGTCTGTCTCTAGGTGCGAGGTCACATTGTACAGAGACATCCAGAAATGCCCTTGTGTCTTGCTCTGAAAAGAAGGAAAACTTTACCTGTTCTTCTAATTTAGCAACAAGTTGCCATCCTACAGTAACACCAGTGGGCACAGTGATGTTTTCCTTTAACTTCTCGTATGGCCGTTATTGCTGTGGCCTTTGAACAGCTCCTGAACTTCTCAGCTATCCTTGGGATACCTCTGCAAAGAGAAACTTTGCAGGTGTGTGACTCACCTTGAGTTGTATGCGGATTTTGAGAGTGCTGGAGAGAGTCTCGAGCCCCGTTGGGGGTGCTTGTTCCCTCCAGCTTGCACACAGGTTGTGCAGGGCATCAACGGAACATCTCCGGTTAGAGCCCATTGAGAATTAGACATTTTTTGAGCAAGGGTATTTGTATTATAGAAAGGATAATATCCTTCTTAAAATAATGTTATAAGTGTAATTAAGAGAACTCTCAAAAGAAGAGATTCAGCAATTCTGGCAACAAATTCAGCCTTACATTAACTATAGCATGAAGGTGTAGGATGGAGACCTCTAAATGCTTCATTTTATGCTGTTGCTGTAGTGTTTCTGTGCTTAGGAAAATGTTCTATAAAACACTTCAGAACTAGACTTTAAAAACCTGAGTGTTTAACAGAAAACTGAAGAAAAATCATTGTCTCATGCAGACAGAATTAGGATTGTCATATTTATACATAGCCTCAGCAAGACACAAGCATCTCTGAGTGCCTGCTTGCAAAAGGTGTGTGCACTGTGCTTGCAGCAACTGTTTAGAGCCACTGGACAGTGCTCATTATATCTTCAGCTGCTAGTGAATTAAAGCTGAAAGTAAAAATGCCTGCTGCAATAGATTTTTGTTTTCTTTCTGTCTATTTTCTGAGATATCTTACTAGTTTCATATAAACAGCTATAGTTTTACCCTCTCAGATGGATAAGGGATGAAAGCTGCTTTTTATCCGGGGAAACATATATGACTTAAAATTGGGAGCAGCGAATCCCTTGAATAAAAGAAGTTTCCTCAGTGGGCACCAATGTGAAAGTGGTGTGATGTTTCTACCAATGTGTTTGTGCATCTTTCCTAATGTGTTGTGGTTTATACGCTTTCTCATATCACAGTGTAAGCTCCCATTAGGTCAAGAGAAGTATCGTGGCAGCCCATCAGTGGCTGGAAGGTCCAGTCTTAAACTCCTGGGGTCCTGTGAAGAGAACAGCATTGATTGTGGTGTCTTGTGTTCTTTTTTCATGTCCCAAACCCCCTCTTTGTTTAAACCTGTGTGTCTAGAGCTCCGATAAAGAGCAATGTCCTTTTAGAGGATGCTGACAGTAATTACAGCTTCACTGGGACACTAAGGAAAGCTTTTACATTTAGAGAGGAAAAAGCTCATTTAGCTCATTTTAATTGTGTCTTTTTGTTTGTGCAAAAGTTCAGAGAAAGATAATATCTAGGAATCTGGCCTTTCCAGACTTTCTTTTTTCTTTTTAAGGAGAAAAAAGAAAATGGGGTTTGTTATTCTTTTCAATGGCTTTGATAGTTACATGTGAATACAAATTCCTAAAACAGGTAATGGTCATTGGCAGATTTTATTCTGGATATCCTAGGGGCAGAGGAAGGATGTATAAAGGCAGCAAGAAAGGCCTTAGCTGTGTCAACTCTGTTTGAAATCTGGGCTCACAAAATGGTTTAATGGAAGGATTTGGATGCTGGGCAACTTTTTCCCAACACTTTTAGGCGCACTAACTGAGAGAGGGATAATCAAATTTAAGTGAGTCTGCTTAATTCACTGGAAACCATATGATCCACCACTGTGGCAGCACTTCTAAATGGCCTGCTCCATTATCACAAACAGTTTGGGACCCCTGGTGTAGAGACTAGCACAGAGCAGAGGCAGCAAAAGCCAGCAAGACATTTTTCCAAAGCTGCTGGAATTTCTGTGATTGCTGTATTTTGAACTACTTACAAACATACTGTTAATCTTCTCCGAAATACACCTATGTTTTAGGATCAAGATAAGTGCATTTGAATGCAAATGCGGGTAATGCAATGCAAATTGCTTTAATGAAAATGAGGCTGCCTTTAAAAGCATTTGCATTACCAAAAGAATACAGGCTCGTATAACTTCTTGGAGTACACAGCATCCTGATTTTGCTTTCAGAACTAGACGCTCACCTAGGAAGGCACATACAATGCGTAAAAAAAAAGGGGGGAAAGTGCAATGATTCAGGAAATAAGGCTGAGATGAAAGGAAAGAGAGAGGAGAGAGCAAAGGGATAGGGAAAGAGGATGTTACAATAATCAGTAGGGGATGAAACTTGCACCTGGTCACAAAAGAAGAAGAAACTGCGCTGGGGTAAACAGTTAAGAGACAGCAATATATATATGCATTGAAAAAGAAATATATATGCATATATATATGCATTGAAAAAGAAATGACAGGGGAAATGGTTTTGGTCTGGAAATGGTTTGGGATTAATACCTTGAGGCCAGTCCTGTTCTGGATCTGATCATAAATTGAGTGCAGTGAAGAGGTTTTCCCTTCAGCCTTCAGAGAAGGAAGGATCTGTCCCCAGGCCTCCGTATAAGGGACTGTGGCTGCATCCAGAACTGGATCTGATCTTCAGACTGGACAGGTGCCCTCCAGTCTCTGCTCCAGATGTTTTCCTGCTATACTTTTCTATTTCTGTTGTTCCTGAGGGCTGCAAGTTGGTCTTCTATGGAAGAGTGACATTTTGATTTATTGATACTTGTGTTAGATCCCTTTGAGTGAAGGGGCCTGTCTCTGCCAACTGGGACAGGAAGGCAAAGACGATGGCAAGAACTGTGGCATCTTTGTGTGAGTGGCATTTTGCTTTGCAGCTACATGGAGTGCAAAGGAAAGGTTGGTGTGCAGCAGGGCTGGCTCAGGAGGATAGGGCACATGACTAGAAATGCAAAGAGGTGCCCTCTTGCCCTGCAGAAGTCAGTGTGGGAAGAAGCTGAAATGTACTTTGTCTTGCACAATGTGGACGTTAATTGTCTCCTCACTATAATGTGGGGCAAGCTGCATTAGAAGAGATAGCATTTTACCCCCTGTCTGTTATGTCTAGGTATCAGGGTGGTGAGCACAGTGGGAATCAAGACTGCAGTGGATTTGCTCCCACCTCCTTTCCTTTACCGAGTGACGGAGGAGATCTCTGAGTAGCAGGTGGGCACCTTGATGGACATCCTACCCAGCAAGAGTTCCCCAGTCTAGTGGTTCCCTTGGTCTCTTGTTCTGCCTCGTTGAGGTCCACCAGATGTTTGCCTCTCTGAGGTCCACCAGATGTTCTTGAAGTTTTTGGCCTTTCATGCTGTAGGCATAGAGCTCTGAGGATGGGGTGCTTTGTATGCCTGTAAAAGAGCCAGATATGGGTGTAAAAGAAATGTGAATTCCCATCCCTTCACCAGACCAGAAGAAGGAAGATGTGGGGATGCAAGTGGGGAGAGCCTGCTCCCTACAGGTAGAAACACAACTGATTTTCCTTCTCTTTGCTCATTGTCCATTTGAACAGTAGGACAAGACAGGAAAGTGGGTTGTTATAACTACCAGCTCACAGAATTATTCTTAAGATAAATAGCTGTAAGCAAAAGGACTAGATTAGATCATGGCTGGCTGACAAATATATGGTTATTGCAATACTGAAGTCGAGATATGTAGACAAATTGGCTGAACGCTGCTCTGGGCACTTCAGTGATGATTTGCTTAAAAAGGTCTCAGCAATCAATGTATGTAGAAACCTCAGTGAACCAGCAGGAGCAAAGGCAGATCCCCCTGTTCTGCTGAAGCAGCCCTGCACAGGGGCCTTGCAGGGCTTCTCTGGCTCCAAATGAGCCCGAATCTGCTCCCTCAGGTAGAAGGGAGACAAATCAAAACTCTTTTGCCTTTGGAGGAGGCTTGTTGCAAGCGTGCTTCTTGCATTTTCTGTTCCAGCTTAGTGGCAAAGCGCTGCTGAGGATTACACACACTTAATAAATGCAGCCACATTTCCTTCAGCTATGAGGCTACCACCCAGTTACTGAGAACAACTTCTATAGCTCAGGGTGGAGATATATTTTGCTGGTGCTGGGGGTTGCAGACGTAGTCCCTGCTCTCATTCACCCTGGACATCTCAAGCGAGCCGCTTTAGCAGCTGCCAGGCGGGACAGCAGTGGGACTCCTGCAGACAGATGCTCTGGCCTGGGGTCGTGGGCTCTGCTTGGTGTGTCGTGCACCACGAGCGCGTGCCCAGCACCATCCTGCACAGGCCAGTGCAGGGAACGGATGCTCTGTCTGCGCTAGAGCCCACCTTGAGGATGCTCGGGGAGTTAGGACTTTTACAGCCCCTCTGTTAATGTTTTATTTCCTAAAAGTGCCAGTGTAGGGATAGTAGCAGAGCAGAGCTGGTTGTCCTGCTGCCAGGGTGTGCTGCCCCTTCCAACCCTGGATCACCAATAAATACATTGGCAAAGGGAGACTGCACCCAGCTTCTCCCTCCTCACAGGGATTACCTTAAATGCTAACTATTGCACAGCAAAAATGCTCGGATTTCCACTCATTTCTTTAGCCCTTATAGGAATGTTTCCTATACACACCTGATGCTTAGACAAATTCCGCATCCATGTTGAGCTGCTAATTTCTGGATCAGACTCTCCCTGTTTTCCAGGTGTCCTGGATCCATTAAAAATAATCTGGGGAGAGCGGGAGCAGGGATGAAGCTCTATCACCTTTTGTTGTTCTTTTTCATGTCAATTAAACTGGATTTATGGCTTATTTCTCTATTCTGTAATTACCCCCCAGGCTTTATATCAGGCAGTTGAAGAAACCAATATACCTCCAGAAATTTCTGGCTGCCCATAGAGTTATTGTTGTGGGTTCATATTGTCTAGGAATTAAAAAAAAAAAAAAAAAAAAAAAAGCACCTAACTCCATTACATGTTTTACTTTACCAAGCAAAGGAGGAAGGTATAACCGTAATTGTGTTCCCTTTCAGGAGAGCACATGTGGCCCCGGCCATGTCAGGTGCAGCGATCCTCTAGGACAAATTTAATCACTCCTCATCAATAAAGAGTGACGGCCAAGCTGTGGTTTGTGGTGAAGTACTCGCTAATGATGGGCTGACGTGCTAGTGTTTTTATTTTATGTGCATTTCAATAACAAAAATAAGGTCTTTTGTACTTCTGCTTTGGCGCATGTAATCAGCTGCCGTATTAAAAGGAGATGGCTGAGTTTTTTGAAAGCTAAGGGGTGGGGAAGGGGTTTGTTTGATGGAAAAAAGTGGGAGAAATATTGACATAATTTAGGTTACGTTCACTGTAAACAAGTTGTTGGGTTTTTTGAATCATATTTCCATGCATTCTTCTGCAGAGCACAGCCTGTGCATGTTGGCACATCTGAAGCAGAGCCAGTCGTTCTGACTTGCAAGGTTCCTCGCACATATTTAGCCATGTTTGCCCTGAACTTTAAGTTTGCTGAAACCCCACATCAAGTCAAACTCAGCTGAAATCACCAAGAGCTTAACACAAGGTAAGAAATCATTTTATTCATGCGTAGCTTTGTTTGCTTCACACATTGTAGCCCGAGTTTGTGAGCAGCTTTGCTTCCAGCTCAGTGCTTTGGGATTCCAGGTTAGCTCAAGGTCTTGCAGGTCTTGTTTTGGAGAAGCCCACACATGCCAGAAAAATATACACTGGGAATGAGGAGCTTCTCCCTACAAATACAGAGCTGTAGTTCTGCACCCAGCCTTGCCGCCTGAAAACCCTGGGTGATCATTAATGGGAATGATTAGACAATTACTTGAAGTAAGGCCAGTCAGGCATAAAAGCAACTCACACTGTGATCCTGGGTGCTTGTTCTTGCCCAGTGCAATGCTGAGACCTCAACGCTTGAGACCTGATTTAGTCTGGATATGTTAGTTCCCCTCACCCCTTAAGGAGCAGACAGTTGTGTTGCTCCCAAGGTTAGACTGGCACAAATACATATTGTTATTGTGCTGCATAAGGCTGTGAGGAGCATCCTTGGAAGGTGGTAGAGCAAATTACTTGGCTTCTGTCTTCAGATGCAGTGCACTCCTGCTCAGGAGAACAAGTTCTCGTGTCAAAGGCAGCATTGCTGTGCATATAAAACCTCCTCTGCTTGCCAGCAGTCATAAATTATAACGCATCTCATTTCTCAAGGTGCTTTGCAATGACTTGGGTATGAAGAGCAGAGTATGGAACCAAATTAGTTCTTTTTCTAAAGAGTGGCTTTCTATAATGATCAGCCCTCTCCAATGGGCTGCCTTCCCAGGCTAATTTCAAGGTGTTGTGAGTCCCTCTGGGTTGCACTGAGTGTTCCCCAAGACGAGCACCACAATTTGCCTTTCCGTGTCTCAGTTATTCTTTCTCTTCTCTGTCAGGCCCGTGTTTCACTCTCTTTACCTCTCTTTGTTGTTGCATTTCTCCAGATTTTTGGAAAAACGTTGCCTCAGAGGGGCAGGGAAAGACATAGATGGCTGCAAGGGAAAGACCCTTGCCAGTGCTTGGTGATGGCAATAGAGGCTCCCTCTTTTCTTTCCCATCACTTCTGCTGTCTGTTGTTCGCTTCCACCATATGAGTAGCTCTCATAGAAAGTTAGCAAGCAGCTCTGCTCTTTCTGCCTCCAGAGATGCAGCTCAGTGCTGCAAAGGTTATTCTCGCTGTTACAAATGTGAGAAATCAGGCAGATTGTGGCTAAACTTCCCTGCTAATCATTGCAGATGCTCACATTTCTGTGCCTTTCTGAGCAAGGCTCTATTCACAACTTCAATAAGTTCTGGTGCTTCATCTCTCTGTCTCTCTTTTAAATTTACTTATAAGTAGGCATCAGCCATTCTGGAATAAAAAAATCACTAGTACTTTAATTTAAACAAATGAATAATACACTGACAGTTTTCAGGTTCGCTTTTAAGCCCCTGTCTTCTGCCTTCTTCCATATGAGAAGCTGTGAGCCAAATTCAATAGGGTCAGGAGCTTTGCACAGTGAAACAGTATGGAGAAAGTGGTACCAGAATGAGAAACTCTCACAGTCTATATTGCAAAACAACAGGAAAGCTGGTAGTCCGGATGGAATTGTTGTTGAATAATAAATCTTCACTGAACTGTGGTGTAATTTCTCGTTTTTGAATAAGTTTTGGACAACTCTGATGGAAAGACGGCTGAATGTAAACATTGCTCGCTTTGTATAATAAGTTGCAGTTGTTCTGTCAAAGTCAAGGGCTCCCAGTTGGGGTGGCAAGTGCCCGTGGAGAAAGAATAGCTGTCTGATGCTGGAATAGCTTAGAAATTGCTGGAATAGGCTTGTGTTGCCCCTGTTGTTCTGTGTGCTTCGGAAGGGGTGCTACTTTACTGGACTTGCTTCTCTTTTTGGGGGTATTTTATCCTTTATAGGCAGCCTGGCGTTTGGCCTGTTTGACCTGCTGTCTTCTGCTCCGTGGTGGGTTCATCTGCTTCCCATGTCTACTGGTCTTGGGTCGGTGGAGAAGCTGCAGCACCAGCAGGAAAAACTGATGGATCCAGACTCATGTCCCTTCAGGTTGCAGTGCAGTAAAGGCTGTGGAGGGACTCTCAGGTTGACAAGAAAAGATGTAGGTGTCAGGTCAGCCTCGCAGTGTCATAGCTGAGTCATCAAAGCAGTGCTAAAACTACCAGTTGGAAGCTGTAACAGCTACAGTTTCCATCACATTAAATCACTTCCCAGTTAAAATGCAGAAGTTCTTTCTCTTCAGGGTTAAACCTCCAAATCTGTGCTTTAAACCAACCCGAGTGCCTCTAGATTTGCAGCAGAAACCCAACAAGGTGTCTTCCTCCTGCGTACATCAAGAAAACGTCCTTGCGTGGGCTCGTGTGAGGCTGGGCTTTCTCAGGGCTCCTTGTTCGCAGGTAATTACAAGCTGCTTTTGAGTCTTCCCAGATTCCCCGATTCTGCCACCCACGTTTTGCCTGGACAACAGGAGTTCTCGGGCTCAGCTGTGCTCCGCTCCCACTTCACACGTTGTCAGACTGCCTGCTCCAGAAGTAAAGAAATCTCTGCAGCGCTTTAAATTATTTATTGTTCGCAGGTAAGTGCAAATTAGACTACGTGTAGGTAGGCAAAGACAAGGAAAGCTAACTCTTCCAAGGCTCACGTTAAAAAAAGGCTGTGTTAAGACTCTTGGCAGCTTCCCCTCAGTTCTTCCCTTTGTTTTCTCGCCTGCATCTCTGCTAGGATCCCTCAAAGCTGGAGCACGTGTTGCAGGGTAGCCTGGTGCACCTGATGGGCATGCAAGGTTTGTCAAGATTTAATGGACCGCTTACATATTTTCTGAGTAAATCTGGGAATTCAGTGACCTCCTCATAGACAATTTATAGGTGGTGAAAGGTGAAACTAATAGGTCTGTCCACAGTGAATGATCAATTCTGCAGCCCTTTCTTTCTTCCTCTTGAGTTGTGGTCAAGACAGCAATCAAAAAATCCCCGTGAGAGGGCCTGCTGCCGGGGCTGACGTTGTCAAGGCTGGGATATCGATCTCCTCCTCCCGAGATTTAGTAAGCCTGGCTCCCAGGATCCCAGACGGCTGCAAATCCACAGGAATAGGGGCAGCTCCACCTCCTAGCTCCATGCAGGCAGCGCCAGGATGTCCCATACAGCCAGGGGGAGCTGGTTCTCACCTCCAGGTTTTTGGTTTCAGAGGAACTGTACAGCTCACCAAACCCTGGAGTACAACACACCTCAGGAAAGGAGGGATTTGTTCGTGCAGGCAAGTGAAATATTAATACAATTTTTGAGAGCTAACATCAGTAAATCACTCAGACAGCTACTGGTCCTCTGTCTGTAGGGCTGTGGCAGGGCAGGGATAATGTGGAGCATCCCTCATTTCCATTAGCTCATGACAGTGCTGGGGAGGTCCCCTGTGTCATCTGCCATAGGTTTTCATTCAGGTGACCTCCGTGTCTCCCTTTGCAGTGAAGGCTGAAGCGGAGAAAGGAGGTCAGACCCATGGCCCTACAGACTTTGTATGTGGAGCTTTCTAATGCAAACACTGACTTGTAGCAGAGGAAATAGACAGGAAAAAAGTGTGCCAGTGCAGCCAATAAATGCGAGGATCTAATCTTGGATAGACATTATTTTTGATGGTATGGAAAACCATAGTGATTTTTTTCTCTCCAGAAGCAGAGGGAATGCAGATTTGTTTTTCCAGCTCCATGCAGCGAGGGAGGAAAGCACAGCACTGGCTCAGAGTGTGCCTTGGTACTTACACATGGTTGTACCCCAGGGCCCCGAGGCCTGGAGAGAGACTAGGGATTATTGGGTTATCACAGCTCACCATGTGGATTTCCCACTAATTTGAACGTAGCAAAGTGTGCCCAGAACAACTGCTTCTCTGCTTGTGCACTGCGTTAGCCACGAGGGAATAGCTCATGCACAGCCTTTGTGCATGCGGGAACGAGTGGAAAAGCAAGAATGAATATTCAAATAGTTTTACTGTACGTGGGAAAACATGACTACTAGCTTATAGAGAGTGGAACAGGAACCTTGGGCTAGACAGCTGGAGAAAGGATTGGGTTACAGTGGAAAAAATGAAGGTCAAACTCAAGTATTTGTGGTATTTGTGGTGCCCAAATAGCCTCTGTTGTCATCAGCTTTCGGTCTCTTGCCTGTTTCCCCTTGCAGTGCTTGGCAAGGAGGGCTGGACATGCTCTAATTCAAATGAGGGAGGTGCCCGGCCTGAAAACCAGTGAGTATATATGTACATACACACACACACACACGTACACACACCTATACATACATACACACGTGTATATATGGAGAAGAAATACTTTTTGACAGAAATGGATGGATATTGTTGGCCACTGATAGATATATTTGTGATATATTTGTGATATTGTGAGATATATTTGTGATATCATGAGATATATTTGTGATATCGTGAGATACATTTGTGAGAAGTGTTATATACTCTTATCGCGTGATGTATTAAAACATAATCCCTTGCACTGAAGGATTTAGGGAGCTCCTTAAGCTTTCATGGCTAGGCTTCTAGTTACTGTGTGGTGTGTTTTAGCAAATTAGGGGATCATGAGATACATAGGAAACTTGCTTGCAGAGTAGGTAACTAATCCACTGTCCTGATCATCCCAACTCACTGGCTACTTATATGCCACTGAGTAAGAACCAACCTTAAATGAACACGAGCTGCCGAGGGGTCATTAAAATTCCTTTTCCGTCCTGATCATTAAACAAACTATACAAGAGACAGACTCCATACCTGGAGAAAGTGCTATGTTAATGGAGATACACCCAGCGTAATTGCTGTCATCCATCACCCCTGCCCCACCGCTATTGACAAAGTGCAGCTAAATATTTAAATAAGCCATTTTTCTTCACAAGCCAAAGGATTAGATGCAGCCAAATTTCTCAGTCTAGTCAGCAAACGATACAAATCCAGGGATTAAACAGGATTTGCTGGAGTGAATGAGAGCTGCTTCTGCGTTATGCTTTATGAAAAAATATTCTTTGCTGCCAAGGCTGTTGCTTGGGGCTAGAAGGGGAGGAGAGATGATTCTTTTTCTTATTGCAAGCAAGCAAAATAGAATTAGTTTCTCTTTGCTCGACATTCCTGATGTACTTTAAGGGTGTAGTTGAAAGAAAACGTGGCTTTCCCAAGGCCCATTAGACACACACAGTGTTTTCCTCTCAGAACAATGCATTTGAAATGAAGATGTAGGGGTTAGAAGGCTACATACAGTTACATCTATTTCGCTTAAGAGCAAGCTTCTTGGAAGGCATGCCGGGTTACTTCCAGTAAAATAGAAAGAGATGTTGGCAGAAGTAATTTTTACTTGGATGCATGTCTTCATGCTGCACTTCTTCCACTTTTGGTGATGGGTATATTGAATTTTGTTGGGAAACATAAGAGGTTCTCATTGCACAGCAGGCACTTACTGAGGCAGACAAATACAGGAAGAAATCTTGGTTGAGGCTGGTAAGGAATATTTTGAGGAAGAGACCTTTTTCTTTAGGATATGTCAATTCATTAAAGACAAATGAAGTCACTCAGTGGAAAAAGTGATATTGATTTTTTTTTTTTAAATAATCCAACTGTAAATTTTTAGACTTCGATTATTGGTTTTTTTCATAGCAGAAAGATCAAGTATGATCAAAGCGGCGAAATCAACAGAGAAACACAGTGAAGTGGGCCAATTAAATTAAATTCATCTGAAATGTTTAAACTGGCCCAAACCAAAAAGTTTCCCTTACAATCTTGAAAGCCTTGAAGCCTTGAACTTTGAAGCTTTTTGTTGGTCCAAACGGAGACTTCGCTTTTCTTACAACTATTTGATGGTAGGGCGAGGAAGAGGAGATTTGCCTTTGCAAAGATTGCAAAAGCTTTTGTATGTCTTAGCATTTTTTAGGTAGTGTCCGAGATCTGCATGTTTGGAAATTACTGATCTGAAGAATACTGGTTCTGAGATGGGCAAAAGTCCTATCCATTCCCCTTAATCAAGATACAAATTGCAGTAAATTACTTGGCTTGGACAATTTCATTTATGTAGTATTTGGAAAGACTTTTTCTCTCAATGTTCTTTACGTATTTTAAATAATTTCCTGAAGAAACTGAATTCAGAGAGGATGTGAATGAACTCTGGTCAGGACTTAAAATACTACCTCCTCTCAGTGGTACATCTGTCCAGGGCTTGCATGTGTGCATCTTTTCAGATCCAATGCTATGTGCTTTTTCTCTTTGAATCCATCAATGTCAGGAACCAAAATCTCATGCCTATCTCTAGGGAAAGACACCAACATTTATGAAATATGGAGAAAAATCGAAACTGGTAAGATAAATGTTTTTCAGCTCAGGCTTGCAAGGGACCGTGGAATGAGTATTTTCCCCTAAATGATGAGATATAAAACTCTCCTACCCTTAATTATAGGAAGCAGGTTTTTGTGGAAGTAGAGTAGATTATTCCTCGTGACTTTATTGAAATTCTACTAAAATATGTAAAAATGCATGAGCCTGTTGCTTTACAGACCGTTCTGTGCATTTAATATGTGTGAATTGATAGTGATACATAAATGTCAGCTTTATTGAACATGTCTCCACTGCCTGGCTATCCAAACAGTATTAATTAACTCCCAAAGTCCTGTTCCAGCATGCATTTGGACTCATTTAAAAACCTGCACTCGAACACTCGCTAGACAAATGTGGCCTAGAAATATGGTGCACATTTTTCTAGTGCGAGTAATTAAGCACTGAAATAAATTACCCGGCGGCAAGGTGGATTCTCCATCATTTGAAGTCCTTAGCTCGAGGCTAAATGTCTTTGTGCAAGATATGTCATCGCTCCAAGAGAAGTTATAAGCTTGAGGATGCGCAGTCTGTAGGACACAATTATGTATTTACAGCTTCGTTAAGCAGGGCCTGTAGAAGCGTTATTCATGTTCTGCACTCTAGTTGCAGGAATTACTGGTGGGAAATAGCTACCCCCATTAAAATTAGTTGGCCAAAGCCTGAGCTCCTTTTATTTTTTTTTCCCCCCTCTGTATTCCTAACCAGAAGTGAGCAGATCGTTCTCATCTATGATATGTCAGCAAAATGGAAAACATTTCAGAAATATTTTAAGCAGGTTTTTTTTCCTATTCTGTGAGCTGTAATTTTGTCTTGAGGAAGCCTGGCAAAACTCAGTGGGGTTTAGCCAAGGGAGTTGTAAATCAGGGAAATTAACTAAGTTCATTGCATTTTATCTTCAGAAAAGAATGGGACTCCACCTAAAAATGATGATAAAATGATATTTTATAGTTCCTCATACAAATGAACATTCTTTATGACTTTGACTACCTAATTTCATTACAAATTAGACAAAGAAATGCTTACTTGGATAAATTTCTGGTAGATCAGAGAGTGTGATCTAAATTATACCTGTGCAATTCTATTGACTTCACTAGAGTTCTAATTTTTTTCTGGCATATTTTGCCCTAAATTTGGCGTATTAGCTTCAGACTTTTATGTAATACATCTGGAGCAGAAGTTAAGTGAAACAAGGGTGTAGAGAACAGAGAAAAGTTATGCTTTACAAAAAAAAAAAAAAAACGAAGTGATTTAGGAAAGCTGGTCCAAGTGGTATGAGCCCTGGAGATTTCCTTCACCGGTGATGGGGAACAAGAGGAGACAGCACGGCAAGTAATGTCAGGAGTGGGAAGTCTCTGGAGTAGGAGGTGGCATCTGGCCTCTTTTGGGACGTCATCTTCCTCTCTAACTTACTGACATCTTCCTAGCGAGCAGGAGCAAAAAATCTCTAACTTTGCTTCTCAGGGCAAAATAAGCCACTACTTACATGAGAACCAGATATTTCCCCCATCCTCAGTTTGTTCGACATTCGGCGCTGCTTAACGTTTGCTGGAATTTTATGATGAAAGAAAGCCTGCTTCCTTCCCCACATCCCTGCTCAGCTTAGCGCAGGCAGGAGGTAGTAAATTGCATTTCCCTGTTTTTGGTCCAAACTACAATGCCTTGAGCAAGCTTAGTCAACAGACATACTTAAAAGCTTCCAGAAATCGGAATGCATCCGTCAGAAATCTTCTATTGGCATCATGGTTATCGTGGGTGACTTCTGAGTATAGCATCCATTTCAGTGGATGGTCTCTTAAATATCAGACGTTATAGAAGTGCTTTCTCTCTAGGAATATTTGGTTTTGTTCATCTTGTTTTGTAGCAAGTGATGCTGACAGATCCTGAACAAGACTGCTCACTAGTCTGGCCTAGTACAGCAGTGCTATCTTCTTATGTGCTGGTGCAGGATGTCCTTATGGATATTAGTGTGTACAAGACCTGTCATGCGTAGATGGTACCTATTCTCTGCAAAAATCATGGCTGAGGGCCAAAAATTGCATGGTTTTGTTAAATCAACCAGCCAAACAACTGAAGTTGAAAGCACGACGGGTGCGAGGTCGCTGCTGTGTGCTCGGGTCCAGTGAGATCTGGAGAGGGATCCCAAAGTCCTTTTTGTGCAGTAGTTGTTTGCAGCTGCCCTCTCACTACCCAGATGGGTGCCAGTGGCCAGTGACCTGGAAGGACAAGAGCAGACAGGTAAAACACAGCAGCCACGTGAGCTCTAGCAGGAGGTACCTGGTGCAGCCTGCAGATGTTCAGCCTCCCGTGGAGACTCCAGGATCATCCTGAAATGAAGCGCTTGGAGTCAGGCAGCTCCGTGTGATCCCCAGCGCAGGTCAGTGTCAGATAAGCTTGTCTCAGCCTGGTTGAAGGCTGGTGGATAATGTGATTAAACAATAAGCGTTTTGTCACTGTAATGAATACTGGCATCCGTCTTCTGATCCGATTAGATTAGTCTGGAGACAAATTCCTCATTTCTGACACCAGGTCAGCCCGCAAGTGCGCGGCTTGTTTTTTGTTTGGATAGTTAGTTAAGGAAGGTGCCACCAGCAGCAACGAGGTCACTCGGAATTAATTTCTTCCCTAGTAAATGGCTGTGTGTTTGCTCAGCTGCAAATGTTGATGGTTCTTTCCCTAGGATAACAGTGGCCACCTCCTTGCTCCGCAGCGGGCATTCAGCCTCGCGTGCACGCAGGAATAAATAACTTGTTCCCCTTTGCCTGACATTCCTCAGCTCCAGTCATTAATAATGTTATGCAAAGCCCAGTATGGCTTGGCACGCAGGATTATACCACAAGGCATGCAGAGAGCTGTTAAAAGGCCACATAGTTATTGTCAACCATGAAAAGTCCCTTTCACGGCCCTTCTGATTCTTGCACGTTAAAGGCGGCTTTGCAAATACACCAGCAGCCCTTCACAATTAACTTGCTTATTGATGGTGCTCCATAAATGTTTAGAAACACCGAAGGAGAAGTAATAAATGGTTGATTTGTTTTCTTGACTGCAACTGCTGCAGGCTCGCGCCGTTTGTGTGCAATTCTTTATTCCACTTAAATCCAGTGGATATATCTTCTCTTACCTCCCCACCTTAAACTAGGCTAATGAGATATCTTCTGTATTTACTGCAGGCTAAAAGGAGCTGACTGCAGTTCAGTGCTGATTTAAAAAAAAAAAAAAAATCAGCAAGCCTGCACAGAACTGCAGGTCTTTGCTTCTCGGGGATTTTAAGGGATTACTCAGATTGTACCTGTGGAAATGTTGGACATATTTCCAATCTCCCAGCATGCTGCTTTTACAAACAGTGCTTTAGCCCAGAAGTTTGTCCCATCTCTTGAAGCCTGCTGTCAGGTTTCCCTGGCTGCTCTGCTTAGTTTGAGAACTGGGGGTGATAAACGGCAACTATTTGCTCTTTCATCTGCCCAGCATGCCTTTTCATTAACTGAGGCACGTGTATGTACATGCACCTCCCTGTAAATTCAAAAATCAGCTGCCTTTTTTTTTTTTTTTCAGTTGGTATAATCTAAGTCTTCCTTTCATCCATCATTAAGACCTGCAGAGGCAACTTGCATGCAGAAACTGATCCACATCTCCAGAGTTTTAAGGGCAATGCATGAATCTCCGTTGCAAACTGGAGTTTTTTTTCCCTTTGGTAGCCATTGCAGGGATTCACAGGGCTCACATGATGTGTTTGGTCATGGCTTTGGACAGACAAAGAAGTTACAGCTTGGTCAACAAGTCATTATAACTTCTGTGATGTGGAACCAGCAGGCAACACTGGCCCATAGCTTAAAAATAGCTATACTTGCTCCAGGTGTCTTCTCACTTGCAGCAATAGTTTTTAGACACTTCCAATCACTCTAATTGCTTTCCTGTAGGTTGGCAGGGCCACCAGCTGCTGGAACAAATAGTCCATCCAGTGAAACATGTCTCCTCAGAAGGACGATATTGTTCTTTTTTTTTTTTTCCTTTGAATAAAATCTAGGGAAAAGTTTGCTAAAATTCTCAGCAGAGTCATTCAATGCAAGACTAACTTTCTGTTGTCCTACAGGGAGCTCTTTCCACAGTCTTTGAGGCACTAACAGCACCCTTAACATAAGCAAGGGAACAAATCCAGCAGAACCCTGAAGTTTTCTGCTTGCAATTCCCATGGACATCTGTGCACAGAGTTGAACTCCTCGTTGTACTTTCAGTACCAGGAAAATCATGGTCCCATGCACTCTCAGGGCCCAGGGTGACAAGATGGGAAGGCTTAACCTGAAATACCTGCCAGCTCCAGCCTCCGTGCTAGAAGGGATGTACAGAGCAAGGGACTTTGTCTTGCAAGATCATGACTCCAAGATGGATTTAGGAGACGTTGTGAATCACAGTTGCATGTTGAGCTCTCAGTATTTCAGCCAAAGGGCCCTGTTCAACCTTGGGAGCATATGTAAAGAGAGCATTGAATGGAATTAAGGGACTAACCTTGTTTCTGTCCTCAGGACTGTGATGATCAGTGCACAGCTCCTGTTCTGATATTGCGTCTTTAGGAGAGACATGAAGATCTTAGAGAGACCTCAGAGGAAGGCTATGAAAATGAATCAGGGGACGGGAAACAAGTTTTGACCTGAGGCTTAGGGTACTGTATTCATGAACTTATTAGAAGACTGAAAGAAGACCTTACTGTTCATTCTAAAAACATATACGTGGAGACAAGCCTTGAGAGTTAAGGGTCTTTTGACCTTGCAAAATAGAGCCTAACAAGAAGCCTGGAAAATGCATGTGGAGAAATTCAGCCTTGAAATAAGACAGCATTTCCAAGCAGCCAGAGTGAGCAGAGCTGGCTGTGGACTTGCAAGTGGATTGTGCATAATGAGATTTGATATTAAAAAAAAAATCACTCAGTTTTAGTGAGAAGCTCCTTTCCCTGTCTGCTGGTGTGCAGAGGGAGCCAGGATTGCTGGCATTGCCATTGCAGCGCCTGAGCACCGTCCCCATTCCGCTACGCTGCTGGTTGCCCTCGCAGAGCCTTCCTCCCTGGGGCAAGGAGCAAAGCCCGTGCCAATGTCCTGTCAAATGCATGAAGGGACCACAGGATGTGAACTATGCCTTCTTGGCTCCGCTTGATGTTTTTTGAGCTTTAATTGAGGTACAGTCCTGGGTTTTTCAGACAAATCCAATCCTCTCCCTATGTGGTAGCGGCAACCAGGCAAAAGAAACGAGGCAACTGTGCTACCCTTTGGAGCCAGTTTTTTTCCCATCTTTGTCAGTGGAGGCACCAGGCGTGAATTTAACCCTTTTTCCTAGAAGGGTTTTGACAAACAGCACTGGCAGGTAGAAAATGACTGATGTGCGAGTGTCTCACTGCAGTGCACAAGCACCACGTACTGAGCTGCTTGAAAGGGAGCTGGGCAGGGCGACATGGCAGCTCCTTCCTTCAGCTCAATTCTTTGTTTTTTTTTGTTTTTTTTTTTTCTTTTTTTCCTTCTTTTGGTGCCACTTTACTTGCCCAGCAGCTGAGATCCACACACAGCGTCAACACCATCCCTTTGGCTTACACTGGGGACACATTTGACCCATTTTATTTCTAAGTGCTTGCGCTCCCTTTTAGGTATCTGCCCCAATGTGTGCTATAAAAAAGGCTTCATTAAAGCAAGAGGTATTTGATCCGCTCAGCCTGGCCCCATGTGCCTATGTATAAAAGAAAATGTGGGGAGATAATGGTGGGTTTCAGGGGACTTGGCCGTACCAGTGATAATTGAAACAAACAGACCTCAGCGGCCTGAACTAATTCAGCGGAGCTATATTCCCCTTCCTTTTATATAATGTGTTTGGTAGTTTAGAGCTCCCCAGACCCCCACTGGCATTAAGAGACACTTACAGCTGTTCTCGACTCCCTAATAACGGCACTCGGTGGAGCTAATGTTGGGCTCCGAGGGCCTGATGAAGCGATGTGGAGCGTCGGGCCCGCCAGCCGGGGGACTTGCCATATGCACGGGGCATATGAACTTCCCCCCGGTTCAGATGCAATTCGGCGGATGCTCCCAAGGTGAAATCCCATCTAGGTCAGCCCGTTTCTGCTCTGGCAATTAGAGCTAGGCGTCGAGCGCTCGCTTTGATTTCCATCGCGCTGGCGTCTGTTGCGCGCAACCAGATACCCGCCGCGTTCACCCCTGCCGCGGTGACCCCGATTGCAGGCGAAGAGAAGGAACTGGGATTTCAGCGGGGAAAACTTCGCCTCAAACACAAATAAATAAATAAATAGAGGGCAAGAACCACCAGAGAGTTCCCATGCTGACTTTTGCTGCTGCTGTGCTTGTCGAGCAAGAAGACGATTCAAGTCGTAGACTTTCCTGCCTGATGCGCGGAACCCATCTCGGATGATACCTCACGGAGGACAGTGGGTTTATTCTGGTTTTGTAGTAAATGGACCAGAAAGCAGGGTTGACTGTGGGCAGTCTCGTTACGAAGCACCAGCAGCAATGGCCAGATGAGTGAGGAAGTGTCGGTGGGAGATAGAGAACTCATGACTTACACAATAACTTTTATGACTGTTTCTGTAGAGCATTATCTAAGGACTTTCTGTAGAGCATTATCTAAGGACCTGTGGTGCAACAAGATCCATGAACCAACTGTGCCTCCCTTGCTCTTGGGTCCTTTGGCCTGGACCGTGGGTCTTTGCTCGCTGCTTAAGCTTTTGCTGGCCAAGACCTCCCAAAATTTGACATTCAGAACGAAGCTTTTCTGCAGAAATTTGCTACAGACCATTAGTTTTTCAAGTTTTCCTTCACAGACATGGAGCTAGAAACTTACTGCATTCATTTGCTTTGGTTGCTTATTTGGCATTTGCAAATTGCTCTGTGATTTTAAGCACAAGGAAGCTCAGGTCTGGATGTAATTACATAAATCCCAGTTATCCGCAGTTACTTGTGCCCTTAATGAAGCTCTGAATATTGTGAAATACTCTACTGTAACCCCTAAGTACCTATCAGTGCATCAGATTTAATTTAGAAGAATTTCTTTTTCTAACAGAAAGAAAAGAAAGAACTTCTGTGTGTGTTCGTTTATTTATAGGTGCTTCTCTCGTGCCCTCCTGGGGGATGGTGTTGGATGAATTGTGTTACAGGCTGGCTAAATTTGGGGCTGAAAGGACCTTTCTTGGCTGTGCTGGGAGAGCATGAGGAGCAAGAAGGTGTCATCTTCAGATGCCTCTGGGATTGCAGGTTGTACAGGAGCACCGAGTCCGTCAGTACCGTCCACATCTATCTGAGGTCAGTGTGGTACTTGCAAACCCAAACCCATTTATTTTGGTTTTAGCCCCTTTCCAGTGTGATGCAATACGCAGATACTGTGAGCGTGGAAATTGTCCCTGACCTTTTTAAACTGTAATTTCTGTCAGTCACATCACCTGCTAATTGCTGCTGCAGTTCATGGCCCCGGGTGGAAGGAAAGGCATAACAAAACTGCCCTTGCGAAATATAAATTATTTTAATGATAGCCAACATTCACTTAGTGTGAAGCACACTAGATTGAGCTTCCAGCTGGCTTTTTAGCTATATCTATAAAGTGCACAAACATATCTTGTCCATGCAAAGGATGGGGGTACTTGCATGGGGATATACTAAATCACTGGCTTGAGAGCTTGGTAATTCACATATGTGTTCCTTAATTTTAGTTGCCTTGGAGAGGATTGTCATAGAAAGAGCACAGATACTTGCAGTGTTCACAGAGGCAGTTGTGGAAGCCTGCAAATATGTAATCCAGTATTTAGGTGTGTTGCTTTCCTCAATATTTCTCTTGCATTTAGGAGATAGGTCTTAAAGTCAAATATTTTTCAGCTGAGATACTGCAGCCAGGTAATGCAATTTCCTTCAGGCTTGAGCTAGGTCTAGTTTCCTACCTCAGATAATTTTTTTAATATATATATTTTTAATTTCTGTGTGACAAGTTTCATCAGGAAAGGTGCAGGTACTGACCTAAACTACCTGCTAAAGCCCTGACTTGTAACATTCCTATTAAGCAAAGCAGTTAAACATGTTTCTTTACTGAAAGTCTAAGACCTACTTCAGTTTTCACTGAATAGGGATTGATTTAAAACTGTGCTTAAATCCCTTGTAGAACTGAGGTCTGTATAAAAAAATATGTAGCTGGGGTTTCTCTTCTTTTGCACTGATACAAATCAGGCATAAATGCCCTGAAACCGGTGCTACACATGGGAAAAGAATAGTCCCAGATGTATTAGAAAATAGCTATGAATACTTCAATTGTCTTACAAACTAAACCATATTTTCAGGAAACTGGGATTATCAGCCATAGCTGCGCTTTAAAAATCAACCAAAACCTGACCCGCCAGCTATTCCATTAGCCGATATCTCTTTTTCAAAAAGATGTATTTGAATGTTCATGCAATCAAGCTATCATGTTGGCTAAGCATCCTTCAGAGCCTTCTAATACACAATAATACAGCTATCGCTTTGTGCTAATGTTTCATAAAAATGCCATGTATAATGCTACCTTCTTGGCTTCCTATCTTCTATAATGAAAGGTTGCAGGAGTTTCATTTCCAAATAGTTACTCTACCGATCACAAAGGAAAAGAAAAATAGGAAGCTACAGTAAAATGCTGTGTAATTGGGGTGCTGGGGAGGCAGGTGGTCTTCTTGTTCCCTGTCACACTCAGAAGAAGGAACATAATGAACGTCACTGTTATCAGTGACAGTAATCGTTACGTCTCATTTGTGCAATTATGTAGTGTATTTGTGTTTATCCTCTGCATTCCCACCTATTAGGTCTCCCGTGTGTGTCTGTATGAGAGATGTGGGGGTTTGGAAAGTCGCACGCTGAGCCGTTGGCTTTGGCAACAATCCACCCAAGGACTAATGTATATAACAAATATATATGAGCATGCAGAAATTGATGCAAGCAGCTCCTTGAGCAGCAGCCAGGTGTGAGGTTCACACTTTCTATTACCTAGCTGGCCATTAATGTGTCCCTATGTATTCAGATGGGTTTCCTCATAAGCAATTACCTCACTGTGCCCTGTGTCCTGCAGTTCTCAGGAACAAGTTGAATTCCAGTTTCTGAAAAACAGGCTTGTAGGAGATTCATTTTTTTCCTATCTCAATCATTTCTGAACCCTGTCTCCCCTTTCATAGGCTTGGAAACACTACACAGTCATTTACACTCTAACTTTTTCTAGTCAAACCTCTTTGGTACCTGACTTTGCCCATCTCCAGTAAATGGGCAGACATCTGAAGAGCTGCTCACCATTCCCGTGGGTTCATTGACATTTTGAAAATGTGCTTCCTTTTATCATCTCTAAAATGACTTTACCTACAAACATCATACTTAGAACGATTTATTAGCCTTCCTGGAGATTTCTGCCTCTCAATGTTCGCTGGGGAATTTTCCAACAGATTTCAAAGATATAAAAAGTTTGCAATGAGATGCATACATAAATACATGCATACATATGCGTATAAAACAGTTGGCTTAAATCAGCATAGATTAATCCAGCCCTGAAAAAGTGCCATATGAAAAAAAAAAAAAAGACAGGGGCAAGGAAAGACCAAGAAAAATGTCTTAAAATTTGCAAAGAGAAGTGATTTGGAAATACATCTTATTTATGTAGAACAAGAAACAGCCTTATTTTCACGTTTCTGTTGACACTTTATTACAGAGCCGGACTTTTCAAATTCAAGCGTAACTAAAGCACTGATACTTTGGGGGCTGAATTTCTTATCTGAGCCTCCTAGGCTGCAGAGCAATGGCCTTGGCCTCCCAACAGGGAATGCAGATTCCTCCCTGCCCTGTAGGAGCTCTGCCTCCCCATCAGTAGAATATTGGTCGAAAATCCAATTTTACTCAATAGAGAAGGGCAAATAGAGTTCAACGTAGAGCCGAGGTACTGCTGTTAAACTTCAGATGCATATCTGTCAAAGTCAGAAATGTAAAAGAGAGCGACTCCCATATGCCTGCCCAGATTTTTCCCCAGTTTCCCAGATGGAAGTGCAGATGCTGTGCTGCATTTGCGGAGCTAGCCCGTCGGATCCAGAAAGGTCTGGAGATACCTGAATGTCTCGGAAAGCATTTGCATGTGTTGCCACAAGATGTGTTGGATTCGCCACACGTGCCCTTGTTCAGGATGGAGTGATTGCTCAGGTTGGGTATCAGCTACCTGGAGAAGGCAGAAAAGAGGCTAGAAGAGCTGACCAGATGTCAATGATATGCAAAAAGAGTGCTGGGCCATCAAAGGGAGAAATGTGCCACATCCTGTGCTCAGGAGAGGAGATTTCAGTGAGTTTCAATTACTATATCTACTTTTGCCCTCAAAGATGGGGCTGGATTTAACAATTCTCTATGATAATTTAGGCTGTTGGGATGATACAAAGAGCCAGAGTATGATGGTAGGTTTGTTCCCTTCCCACGCCTCTTCTGAAGTACAAAAATAATTCTCTGCATCCTTCTGCAAGCCCCACCAGCTTTTCTACAACCTTAATAGTATTTTGAAAGCCTTGAAGCTGTCTGGCAGCCTCCCTCTTGAATCCTTTTGGAGATAATCAGTCATGTGCTAATCACATTTGTGCCGTATTTAAAAATAGTGGGATAAAGCCTGAAAAATGCTGAGCACGAGAAACTACGGTTCACCTGCAGTGAGCAAAGCAGCAAGCAAAAACTTGGTGGACAGCACGGCAGTGGAGGTGGCCAGATGCTTTCTTTGCATTTGGATTAGAGAAGGCAATAACCCAAAGGCTGCTTATGCCCTGGCTGGAGGTTCCTTTGCCACGGTGGAGGGCAGGGAGAGGCGAATGGTTGTCTCGACTTGCTTGTGTCTGGGGTTAAACACCCCTGGCTCATCCTTGCTCAGCCCTCTGAGCAGTCCCTGGTCTGAGGGATTTATGCTGCACATGATTAGGGATGAAATGGGCAGGACGTTTATTGCAGACCGCTTGGCATGGGCGCGGGAAGGAAATTGATAAAGACGACGTGTACATTGTCAAGTCGGCGGCTCTTAATTTATAGAAACCCTGAGAGCAGTTACTCAGTTCCACCCTGTGCCGTTCACCCTGCCAAATCGTACTGTATTTATAGGAATGAAAAGGAAGAACTGGTTTAAGATGAAGCAGCCACTAAACACACTCACGGTCACACAAAATGCTCGTTCTTGGAGGTCTGGCAGAGTCTCTCTTTGAAAAGAGCTCTTATACCAAAAACTAGCCATTGTGCAGACCTACAAAATGCTTTTATTCTGTAATGTTTTCTATTCAGAGGTAGTTGTGGATATAAGTCACTCTAACCCGTTCCACATTTGGGTGCAAAAGCAGAAGGAAAAATAATTCCACTTAAATTTTCCTAGAGCCATTAGAACAAATCACATCCTAAAATGATACCACCCTTGTCCTCAGATAGTGCCCACTCACAAATGAGTTAAATCTGTTGCTGTGGCTCACAGGTTGATTTTAAACTGTGAGAATAGACTTATTGTCAGCTCCCCTTGGTCTGTCCTGGCTCCAAGCGGGTGCTCCGGGATGCTTCCCTGCAGTCGGAGCATCCTTAGCTCCAAGGCAGCAGGAGCTCAGGGGCTGTTGATGTATGAGATGAGGATGAAGGCACTGCATGGGACAGGGAGGATACTCAGAACAGGGGCTCAACTGCCCTGACCCCACTGCAGCAGTGACTCAAGTCAGAAGAGCCTCAGACACCTCCATTGTCCTTGGTGAAAAGACACTGTCCATGTTAGTTTTGGATGTCACTGTTAATGAGAATGATTATTCTCCAGCTCACATGTCTCTTCCCATTAATCGTGGCATACAGCTGCCTGACACCCTGAACATGTTCTCTTTCTACTCGGCATCATGCAGCCTGCTGCATAAATGGCAATGCAAATGTTTCCTTGATAATTTTGTCACACCAAATCTAATCACATTTATTCAGGCTCGTGCACATGCACACACACACACTCGAAGATATTTGCCCTAAGGCTCTAATGCCAAATTCTCCTCTCTTGGCTCAGCTCTGTCAAAGAGACCCAGCAAGAAGTGGTCCAGAGTACTTGTGCATTGAGGTGACCCATTTTAAGAAGAATTGTGAATGGCTGAGCTTTGTAGAATAAATGGGAAATAGAGGGGTAGTGCTGTTGGAAAGCAGTGCTGTCTAGTTGTGCACAGGGAATGAATTCAAAGGGCCAGCCTTAGCCATAACCTTGATATAAATCACTTTGCTGCTCTGTGCCTTGCTTTGATAAACCTATCTATAAGTTTATTTGCTGGAGGCTTAATTAATCTGTTTTTGATGGGCTGTGCTCAAGCAGTGTTGAGACCACAGGGTCACCCCTTAGTTAGAGAGCTTCATCAGCCATTTCCCACACTTGCGCTTCTTAATTCGAGTTGTAACCCACGGTTTCCTTGAGCAAACGAGGCAGGACTTGTTTTGCATCAGCGGCGGGACTGAGCAATGCTGGACTTGGTGGTGCGAATGTCTAATTCCTTCCCTGTGCTTCACTTTTGAACAGAGATCCCCAAAGACATCTCCTTTTTTGAAGCACAGAGCTGTTTCAGACCTTTAGAGATGAAAGCCAGCCTGAGCTAGGTTTTGAGAAGGAGCTATCAGGATTTGAGCTCAACTGCCAACATCTCCTTCTGACATCAAAGCCCATCTATTCTCATTTGCTATAGCCTCCATATTTCAAAGGGTGATTAATTCCCCTTTCTCTATCCTCTTGAGATAAGTAGTTTGTTTCCACTCTTTTTGATGGTTTGATTTCATATGTACTGCTAGAGAAATAGGTGAACCAGGCGGTCATACCTGGAGACTCTTGGCAATGTTCAGCTTCATTCAGCCTTTGGCCCCTTCCTGGAAAGCTATGAAGTGAAATCAGAAGAAATAAAAGATTATTTTACTTTTTTATGTTACTTTATTTTATAATATTATTAAAGCAGAAAAATAAAATAAAAGGTTTGGCTTCCTACGATATCAGGAACAAAATCTGTATCTTTTTATGTGCAGAAACAAAAGAAGAGGAAAAAAAGCATTCCCTGCTAGGAAGTGATTTTTTTTTTTCATTCTTTTAGCAGCAGATTTAAGATTGAATTTCTCTGCAGTGTGAGCCCAAGCTCCGAGACCCTTTGAAAACCCAGCAGCTGGAGCTGATATGAGCAAGGGTTTGCATGAGGCCTCACCCTGCACTATTCAATCTAGCGTGGCAGCAGTGATGCTGGAGATAAGCACTGCCCTCCACTCCACAGCCAGTGTGCAAGCAAACCAGAGCGTGAGCAGCTGCTCGGTGCATTGCATCTTTATTTCTAAAGCATTTTATGTAAAAAATTAAACATTAGCAGCTGTTTGCAAGGGGAATATGCAGCAATTCCTCATTTGGCGTAATAGCCCTGAAGGACTAGTAAAACTTTTATCTGTTCCACTTGGTGACATTATCAGGCTGACACAGATCAGAACAAGGACAAGAAAGGGAACATTATAACTAGGGGCCTATTGATTGCCTTAAAAATTAAATAAAAGGTTTTATACAGTGGAAATACAGCCTTCTTCTTCGCCGTTAGATGAGTCAGACTAACACAGGGTTTGTGATTCTTGGATCTCGAAGTGCTTTGGTGCTGCCGTAAGGAGGGAACCAGCAGAGTGCTGCAGAAAAGAGTGTTTTGTTAGTGTGAATCCCAGAATTTTGCTGGACCACCCTGTGCTCCTCTCCCTTCCATGCCAGCAGAGCTGGGATTAGGTGACAGGTTGGGATGGTGCCTTTAGGACTGGGAGTTTAGCAGCCTGTGCATCCCATACAACACAGAATTTCTTGTGTACCTGAAGTTTGAAAGGGAGCTGATTTGGGGCAGTAGGAGAAGGGGAGGGAATGGATGGCTCTGGAGAAGGGAGAAGAGCTTTGGTGGTCAGATAAGGCGAGAAGCAGCGCTGGATACCTGCAGCAATGTGAGACCGCAGAGCCACCAGGTCATCAGGGGTGGCTCTGGGACTAGGGAGGAGAGGGCACCTTTCCTCTCTCCAGGATTTCCCTTTCTTATGTTGAGTATGTGTATTATTTACATAGTGAAGACTTCTGTTTTTCCTGACCAGGCTTCTCCTGGCAGATCCCCTAATGAATGAAAAAGTCTTCACTGGCTCCATCCCCATGTCATTTTTTGGGTACCCATATCCAGCAACTTCTGGGTAGACTTTTATTAACAAACTGAGTTCACATTTATGATTAAATCCTGAGTATTTCCATAGAACAGACACTGAAAACAGAGAAGCAAACAGGAGACAATTCCTTTTTTTTCCCTAGTCTTAACTTTGTCATGCTACAGGCATTTCAGGGCTACAAACATTTAATTTCCTAGCTGCTTTCCTTGTTCTTCTACTGGTACAGACATGGGGTTAAGTGACATCTTTGTTGTGTTTTGAGGTTGGAGCAGTCTCGTGGGCCCTCAGCTGAGCTGGCCCCTAGATGACATGCAGGTGTGTGCTTAGAGGGTTTGCTTTAGTTTGTGTCCTTGCAGGGTGGTTTTCTGCTCTTGGAGGGTAGCTTTCTATTATGGACCTACAAAGAGTTTAGTGTTTTAGTTCTGTTATACCTGAATTCCTCATCATCCCCAGAGTATCTTAAGCACTGGCAGAACTTGTAATTCTCTGTGAGATACTAATTTGTGTATGTTGTGATAGACATCCAGCTGATCTAAATCAATACCCTCCATGGACGTCAAAATTAGGAGCCAGCCAAGTGCTGGCCAGCTGGCTTAAATCTGTGTTAGGCCATTTACTTTTATATAATTATGTTTTGGAGGCAAAACCTACATTAGTCCCTCCATTTCCTTCTTTTCCTGGCTTTCCCTTTTCCAGGACAGAGACAGGGAGTGGTAGGGCAGGTTCCCAGGACATTGCCTGAAGGTCTCTGGCCCCATGAAACCAGGGAGAAGGTGCCCAAGGGGGAACACAAGAAGGTAGGTACAGGAGTGATCTGAAAGCTACTGGAGTAAAACCAGTGATGGTGCAGGAGTGATTTACACAGCTGCTTCGGGAGACCAGGACTGGAACAGCAATGTCAGGTAGTAAAGCATATCTTCTTACTGGTTGTCCTTATTAATTCCATTTCCTATTCTGTGCCTTCTTTATATGCCAGTGGTATAGAAATTTTTGCTCCTCGTGTCCCTATGGAGCTGTCAATATGGCACATGCGTTTCTGGACGAACAGAAATCCTCTGAATTATGTAAAGTTCTCCAAGCTGTCTCAGCAGGACTTTTAAGCCTTTTGCTTCTTGAGCTGATCAACGAGTGCACATGATGACAGAGCTCAGAGGAGCATGAGCTGCTCATGTCCTGGTGACAGGAGATTGCAGAAGCCCCATCTGAACCCATGGGACTCCAGCAATGGTTTTAGGGGAGCACGGGGTCAGTTGAGGTCAGTCTACTGGCAAAGGACCAGGGAATTAATGAAAACGAACATCAAAAAGATCGCGGCATCAAAGTGTAATAATTGCCAGAACAGGAGAGATTTTAAATGTATGATAGTTCATTTATGAGATTAGCAGTTATCAGAAAGGGGAAAAAAAAAAGTGGAATTAACAAACTCATGAGCAGAAAATTACAAGAAGGAATGGAAATGGCAACGTGACATTTTGCATCCTGTTCTCAAAAGCAGAGCACAAATGTTTATCTGGTAAGAGACAAAGCCAGACCTGAAACTGTAATATAGACATTAAGAATCTTTCAAAACTGGCAAAAAAAATGAGAATTTGTTCATATCTGATGCAAGAATCATTCACTTGATATCTATGCTATTATGAGGCCATGATGGTTTCATTAAAATTGGTATCACCCTAAGCCATAATAATATTTCTGTTGATTTGAGCAGGTGGGAGCTATTTCATGGCTGGAGAAGGTAGATACAGCATGGAAGACAACACTGAGCTGCAATACTTAGCTGGGGATTAAATCCTCAGAGGGAGCATACAGATACGCAGTGAAACTAAGCAACAATTTAGATCCATTTATCAAAAAAAAATAGCAGTTCCCATTTCAAGGCAGGTGAGAACTTGATAACTTTCAAGAGAAGAACCTTAATCTATAACCTGAATGTTTTTAATTAATGTTCTGCAAAGGCAGGTACTACCAAAGGCAAAAATCAGGTGACTTGTGAATTTGATGCTGGTTCTGTTATCAGGCTATGGGACTTTCTTCTGTGAGTTATTGGTTATTTTGCTCGCCTTGTCCATTCCATCAAGCAGCTCTGTGCAAAGCTAATGGGTGGAAAAGAAGTGAAACATCATGTTGTTTTACTGGGTGCAAATGTTTTCCCTTTCGAGGTAAGGAGGCAAAAGTCTATAGTAAGAATTACAGGGTTTTTTTGCTTCACTGCTGTTCGGGCTGTTCCATTGCATCAAGTGCTAAATTTCAACTTTTGTGACTGAAGGAATGGCAATGAGCACATAATTGCCAAATTTACAAAAATAGGGCAGAAAAAAAAAGGGAGGTAGGGGGGAAGACTGGGGAAATATTAAATGATCTCATCCTCCCAAGGAAATGAATTAAGGCTGCTGCATAGCTCAAGAAGGCAATTACAGGGAAATAATCTGCGGTGTTTAGTGAAGCGGTGATGTGGGGCATGCTGAACATGATGGATCTGGCTGCTGTTCCCCGTTAATAATAATACACTTTAAAGCAAGGCGGAGCTGCACGTGTTTGTGCTTTTGTGTCTCATCATGTGCGAGAGGAGCCAGCCGAATCTTTCTCCCCCACTCTGCCCCTGCACTGGGAATTGCCTTGAACCCGGTGATTAGAGTGGTTTTAGCAGTGCAAGTTCCCCCTTTAAGGCAAAGCCTTAAGCCTAATACTGCCTTTAAGGCAGTATTAGCTTTTGGGAAGGTCTTGGCCCTCTTTGCAGCAGTCCACATGCTGAAGTAGTGGTGTGGGGAGCCATTCTGGTCACTGAGAGTTGGTATGTGGCCTGGTTGAGAGTCATCTTCAGCTGAAATCCCCAGTATAGACCAGAACTAGTCGCTAAAATAAGTGTCTGCGCTCAGAAAAACTTATCAATAGAGTTAATCGGGGAAGATTTTTCCCCTAGTTGAATCTCAGGTCCTCCTTGCTGCTGACAGCTGAGTGAGGCCTTCTCCTCACTCTCCTCTTTCCTTTTGCCGTAAGTCCTAAATCCAGTCTGATCGTGGCTTTAAACACTGCTCCGTGTCGAGTTAGGGCGCGCAGCCGCTCTGCATTACTAATTTACCCTGTATTTAGTCTGTACGCTCTGTCAAGCTGTGTGAGACTGAAATCCTGATTTCCCAGCCAAACATATTAGGATAAGCCTAGAGAAGAGTAATAAAGACAAACACCTTTAAATATTTATCTGAAGTGAACTGAATGAAACTGCTGAACTCTCAGCTGAGCTTTGCCTGTTGCTAATGATCTGCTAAATAAGTTAGTCTGATGCGGGCTGACGAGAAGACAATTTTCCCAACATGGAGGCCTCTGCTTTTGTCTCCTACTGATCACTCAGTCTTCTTTCTTATCACTGGTAGATACCTGCAAATTATTTGAGAGGGGAAGAAGGAATCAAAATATAATTCCATGAGAGCATTTCCAAAAGATGCATTGCAGAAGAGCAAATACAATTCGTATTTTTATTGTCCAGAAGATTTGTTCATAAATAACATTTCATAAACTCTCCATACCACTCCAGATCTTAAAGAAGTGCTAAAGTGAAAATTAGAGGGAAGAGAAATACGCATCAAATAGCCCTCAATTTGGTTATACCTATGGTGGGGAGGAAAAAATTCAAAGGGGAATTTTGAGGCTGTCAGGAATTTTCTTTTTGATATTTCAGAATAGAATTTTGCAACCTCTATGCTGTAAATATCAACTTGTCCAAAATTAACCTTCATTGTACATATATATATATATATAAAAAAAATATAAAAAAATACCTCACAGAGATTTATTTGGTTGTATTTGTGGTGTAAATACCACCTATTTTTTTTTTTAATTTCTGCCTTGACAGTGAATTGTGAAGCCCCTTGTCCACCCATCTCTAACAAGAAATGAGAAGTTTGAAAGAGAAAGGTGGTGTTTAATTGATTCCATAGTGGCTATACTTTTTTCTTCTGCTTTGCACGTATTAAGGTTCAAAGAATTCATCACTGAGCTGGATGTGCTTCTGCAGAGATTTATTTCACACTCAAAAGGAAGGGAAAAGACAGTTCTGCTAAAGGAGTCACTGATGGAGAAGGATATCCGAGGAGATGGTGTGAAGCTGTTGAGCATGGTACCCAGAGCAGGAAAAGGGACCTTATCCATGTGCCTGATGTATGTACGGAGGAGGAGTAGGCAGTGCAGTAATGACACACCAGGGAGCAGAAAGCAGGTAAGGGCGCAAGACAGAAAGGAAAAACACAATTAAATGTGTTCGGAACAAACTACCCCAGCTTTATGTTCAGTCCAGGCAGAAGCATGAGACATCCGAACAGCATGACCTTCTCGGTGGCCCCAGTGCACAGCATGCGACAAGAAGGAAGCAGCAGGAAAGTAGTTCCCAGTCGGTTGGATGCCGCTCAAGTGAGCGATGCTGACACAGATGAGGTGCAGGGAGGCTGGGTGAAAATAAAAATCACCTCAGCTCGGATTCCCATCCCCATTCCTTTAGATTTGCCTTTCAGTTTCCAATTAGTCCGTTGATCTGCGGGTTCTGTCATCAGCACCTGCTTTCCGAGCGCGTTTGCCATCCTGAAAAAAGGGCTGCCTGGTGCGAGGCCAGCGGCGCTCGCGTTTCCCGGAGGCAGGTCTGCGTTTCGCATTGTTTGGAGCCTGCGTTTCGGCGTCATTACTCAGTGGTACAAGAGCGCGTGTCTGCGTGTGGAGGGGGGAGTAATTGTGCCGTTAATGATTGCTATTTTGATTACAGGATGCAATTGTCACTGCGGTTGGAAGCCAATCAACGCTTTGTGAGTGGGAGCCCGCTGGTACTTTCCAATGGTCCTTGATTAAAAAGGAAGCTCTTGGCTATCTTCAAGCAGCAGGAGAGGAAACAGCACGGAGGAAGGTGAGGCAAGTGCCAGACTCTCGCTCCCGATGGATCAGAGCTCATTTTCACCATAGTTTAGTCGCACAGCCTGCTTTTTTCTCCACTCAGAGGCCTTCCTCCCCCATTGCTCATGACCAGACCATATCTACAAGAGCTGCTTTGTTTAGGGGCAATGAACTGCCTTTTTTTTTTTTCAGAATCATTTTGAATTCTTTTGTTTTGAATCATTTTGTTTTTTTGCGTGTTATTTACGTGCAGAATCCAATCAGAATCAATCAGCACAGGTTTATTCAGCCCCTGCAGATTGCTACGTGTGCAAGCAACACCCAAGCTCAAACTAGTGACATCTTGCAGACACACTCTTGTAATACAAGCAGCAGGGCAGGTTAATAAGTGACGGCCGAAAATCAGATTATTTTGGCAAGCGTGCCCGCACATTTCTGTAGGTCTTTGCTCTTCTCAAAGACAGGAGATGAATAAGGTAAAACAAAAAGCCCTGGGTTCATGCTTGGATTTGTCCTTTTCCACTCTGCATGAAACCTTCTGTGTTGTTTACAAGTGTCAGGGTTGTGGTGTGAACTTTGCATTCACCACTGAAATCCAACTTGGCTTATGGGATGCAGAGATGAAGCCTAAAGTTTTAATCATCTTGCTTCCCTGTAAGTGGGTGCCTGGAGTAACCTTCAGTCTCTTGTGGAAATCACTGATGTGTTTAATGTGCATTTGAGTGTCAATATTGATGTCTTCTCTCTGATTTCCTGAAAGAGAAGTTGGCTCTTTTACCAAGCGAGGATTTGAGTTATGTTGTGGGAAACTCGTGGCTTCTAGAGCCTGGGATATTCTTGTCTTGCTTGAGAGTGAGCTGAGCTGTTATGCTGTGGCAACACGAAAGTAGTGCTGTATTTGGGCTTTAAATGTGTGGGGTTTTGCTCAAACTGCATAAAAGGGCCCATATCAGAACACAGCCTTGTGCATGTTGCATTTGTTGTGTGACATCCAGCACTGAGAAAAAAATATAGGAGGAAAATAAACTTAAACTGCCACTCAGACAAACTGCAAGCGTGTGTGGCCCGTGCTTTCAGAAAGGTTCATGTAGCAGCAAAGGGTGCTGGATACTCTATTATACTCTTTTCCCCTTAGGAACCCTGCTAATGCATCCGTCTTTTTAGCTTGTTAAATTAGGGATAAGGCTAAAAGGTAAACACTCAGACACAATTGTCATAGCACAAATAATAATAAAAAAAAATCCAACTTACAAGCTCTCTTGATATCAGAAATAATTATATGTCTGCAGTACTGGGTCTCGGGCTGTTTTCTATACCCTTTCATTACCCTACCAATATGACAAGGCAACCCACACACCTAAATAACCCTGGAAAAAGCACACTCTTATGGGATGGAGCTGACAGCTAGCATGAAAAGAGATGGTATCTTTCTTCATTAATAATGGACAAGTGATAACTATCAGGGGAGTGGTTTTCAGCAGATAACTCACAGAAATATGTCGAAGCTTTGAAGGAATGGTCTGAGTGTGATCAGTTTAGCCGTGCTGGAGGGGTGATGGGGAGATGGGCATCACGAGTCTGTGTACAGATTCAGCATAAGAAGTAGCCCAGGGTCAGAGAGCTGCAAATAACTCTTTGTGTTTGGGATTTGGACAGCTATTTTGGCACTATAACTACAGTTGAGAAAGAGAGCATAGCACTGCTCTCCGACAGCTCTCTTCCATGGGCAAGCTTTTCTGGGGACCGAACCCCCAAAAGAAGATGCTGCAGGAAGAGTCTCCTTGACTTCAATGATATTGGAATGAGAGTAAGGGAAGGATGTTTTCTGGGTGCCCTTTCACAACCCCAAAACCTTACAAGAAATCCCTAATCCTCTTACAGTAGATATCACGCTTGTGGTCCCGGTGAAAGCTATTTCTCTTTAATCTTGGGTTCAGTGTGTAGACCCTATGTCTCTCCCTAAAGATAACTATCCCCAGCTTCTCACACCGTTTGACCCTACCACAGTCTCTTCCTTTCAGCTAAGAAAAACTCTGTTTAGATAGCACTTCACAGCAGTTCTATTAAGATAAGGATACATTTTTTTTTTTTTTTTATTTAGATAGTCAGTCTTATTAAGTTGGAGTTCTTGGCCATTTTCTATATAATGTTATGTCATATAATTACAAATAAATGAATACAAGGCTGGTTTAGTGCAAGGTATATTGAAAGCATAATGAAGCTTAATGACTGTAATACAAGGCATAAGCAGTTACTAAATCTGCAGTTATTTTAGTTCTTCTCCCTCCATTCAAAACTATCTTTAGCCCAGCTCATTTTCAGGTAGTCTCTTTGCCCAGCAGACAGATTCTGGAGGTGGTCGTGGTGAAAATAGAAGAATTGCTATACAAAGTTGGGTCACAGACCCACCTAACACCCTGTCCTGTTCCTGAAAGTGGCCACTAGCAGACTAACTGGCAAAGACTCTATTTAAAAAAAATAATAATTATAATTCGATCTTTCACCTAGCTTCTGGACTTAGCACTTTGTGAACTTAGGATGAATTTAAACAACTAGAATTAATAACATTGTATCTCAATTAATGTTTTTCCAATCTGTTTATGATTCCAGCCTCTGAAATATTTCTTGACTATGAATGCTCTTAAGTAATTCTTCATCTCACATTACAAATAGTTGATTTTGTTTATTTTAGCCCTGTTGCCAACAAATTTCATCAGGTATTGCACATCATGGAGATAGCATTCCAGGGGAAAGGGATGCAGAAGGCAAGGATGGCATCTAAGAGTGAGCTGGTTAGGCTCTGTAGGCCTAAGTTGAAAGGAAAGGCTCAAGTCCTTTTGAGGACTTAGTGCGCAGTGCTCTGGGCAAGTTGATGGTGGTAAAATCAAAGTTTCTCTGATGTTGTTTTCCATTTAACTTTACTGTAATGGTATATTTATTTCCTGGGTGTAGCTTGCCACCTGCAGACTAAGTGTAAATGAGAGAGCTGTAGCACATAGCTATATGTCATTTCTTTTTATAGGTGACATATGTTTTCCAAGAAGAGTGACTATTGAACTTGAGTTTTATTTTTAACTTTCCATCCAGAAAGCAAACTTAACAATGAATGCTAGGTACTGAAGTTGTTTAACTGCTGTTGAATGAATCTGTAATGTCCTAAAATGACAGGAAGAAGCTTAAATTAAAGGGGAAAAAAAAAAAAAGATTTGATGGTTACCTAGGAATATTTACTGCTGTAGCCACAGAGACAGTGACAAAGAGCTTAGTCCTGTCATGTAAGAGAATGTACACAAGAAACATGTCTTTGGCAGCCCATAGTCTTTCACCCAGAAGTAGTAGCTGCTACAGCACTGGTGCAGCAAAACTGATAGTAAAAAAAATAAAGCTTGGAGTGATCATCTGAAGCAGATTCCTTTTAAGCTAGGGCTAGTTCTACTACTTTAAAGTCAGTGACCATTCTGCATCCTGTTTTTTTGTCACTGATGCAGAAAATGGACTATTTCAGCTTTCAGAGATGACTTGGTATCCACACTACTAGATATATTTTTCAGGGCTGTATTTTTTTTTCAGCCTGGCTGGCTGACATACTGTCCTTAAAAATCAAGGCTATGCAATTTTGTCAGTGGGAGGAATGCTGTGTCAGCACCCTCTAGCACGGATTCTTCTGGAAAAGAAGTTCGTGTTTTGGATGTTTTAAGTGTTCTGGGCTCCCAGGAATGAGATACTAATATTAGTCACCCAAGTTCAAGAATGGAAAAACAAAGAGACAAGTCATTTTAGAAAGAGAAAATGTCTACAATGTAGTTTTGATATGGGCTGCCTTTATGCCAGGGACTTGCAGATACAAAAGCACAGTCACCTGCTGAAGCTTTAACTATGTGCTGTTAGCCTTTCAGCCAAGCTCATGGATATTTCCCTGTCACTTGTAACAGGGATACCAGAAACCAATTCACGAATCAAGAAATTCTCAAGAATCTATTTTAATCATTTGTGACATAAAAGGATTTACATGGACCTGAAGCCCTATTTCGATTTTTAAGTTCAAGCACAATGAGAGCAAAATGTTATGAAAACAATAAATTTTACTCATTTTGCACACAGAACAGGCAAAATAGTAAGTTCCATGTGCTTCAAAAGCATCTTGTAGCAAGAAGCTCCATAGACAAGTTATGCATGAGCAGAAAGGATAAGGTCTGAATGGATCATCTGAGTTGATTGACCATGAAGTATCTTCTCTCCATAGTGATAGGCACTTCACATTGGCAGGAGAAAATGGGAAGCTCATGCCAATTCAACCAACCTGCAGAACCCAGTTGCTCCAGTACTTCTCAGGAGGCAACTCAGGTGGCTGGACTAGTGGCCCTTCTAAGCAGGAGAATTAGTCAGGCTGAAGCTGAGAGGACACATAGTAGAAACTGAAGAGTTTCTTGGGAACACTCTGGGAACAGCCAGCATTTGTGAATAAACCAGGAGAGGCATCTAATTTTTTATCTCAAGTATTAATTTCATTTTACATTTAAACATCAGGAAGTGGTTACACTTGAAGCACAACTATGAAATTATGGTGTGACTCAAGGTAATCAGCGTTTGTTGTTCACCTGAGCAGAGCCAATATTTCTCCCTCTCATGTGTGAACATGTTTTGTTTGCATAAAGAGTGATCTTGGACACCAGTGTGGTGGGAGAGCTTGTAAAAAGGTAGAAAAAGAAAGAAACTTGTTTATAGATGATGTCAGGAAGAGAGATAACCTCCACAATAGTGCCTGGGTCTCCAGGGCAGTGAATGTGACACTTTCCACCTGTACAAAATTTACTGGAAACATAAAATCCAACAAGGAGAAATGAATCTTTTGTGTTGATAGTCTGTGGCAAAGATTCTACTGGAGAATATTTCCTCCTATGACTGTCTTCCTCCAAAGACAGGAGACCCTCTAGTGTCCCCATCCAGAAAGACACAAAGGCTGGTTAATCAGAGTCCATCTTCACACTGATGGATTATCCTCTTGTCTCCCAATTTAAGGTGCAAGGAACCATTGTTTTTTCTGTGAAGGAATGAATCTAGGTTTATGTAGGTGTGACTTTCAGAGCAGGTTTGTAGACATGCATCACGACAAATGGGCACTCAGCCTGTAATGTCTATCTGAGCAATGTGTACAAGAATGTAGTAAGATTTGACTGGATTTGGACTGCCAGCCCTGTTTCATCTCTTGTGCAAAATTTCCTGTTTTTTAGGCAAAGGCAATCATTAAAATATACAAAACTGTAATGGTTCATCACAAGGGATGCCTTTGAACATGTTACAGGTGTTTATTGGCTTTCCTTTAGACTTATGTTCTAGTACACCAACGATTTGTTAAATTATTTCCCTATTTGGCAGTTTTTTGCATTTACCTATGAGGTTTCTTATGTCAACTGTTGCCTAAGATAGAATCATGGAATCACAGAATGACTAAGGTTGGAAGGAACCCCTAGAGCTCATCTAGCTCCAGCGGGTACACCTAGAGCACTTGGCACAGGATCACATCCAGGCAGGTTTTGAAGATCTCCTGAGGAGGAGACTCCACAACCTCCCTGGGCAGCCTGTGCCAGGGCTCTGTCACCCTCACAGGGAAGAAGTTCCTCCTCACATGAAGATGGAAATGCCTGTGTTTCAACCTGTACCCATTACCACTTGTCCTGTCACTGGCACCACCGAGAAGAGCTTGGCCCCTTCCTCCCTACATTCTCTCCTCAGGTACTTAGACATATTGATCAGATCCCCTCTCAGTCTTTTGTAGGCCAAACAGGCCCAGCTGGCTTAGTCTTTCCTCATATGATAGATGCTCCAGTACCTTAATCATCTTTGTTGGTCTACACTGGACCCTCTCTAGAAGTTCCACATCCCTCTTGTACTAGGGAGCCCAGAACTGCCCCCAATACTCTAGTCTCACCAGGACTGAGTAGAGTGCAAGGATCCCCTCCCTTGACCTGCTGGCAACACTCCTCCTTAGATTAAATGGTCATTGCATCTTATTCACACTGCCAAATTTAATATTTGTCTAAAACATTTTGAATATCAGTGAGAAAAAACATGATCGTAACATTGACCCACTAGCTGTCCTCTCCCAGGCTGACTTCACAGCATTATTGAAGGGAGCCTGAGCACAAATGAGTTATACTGCCCTGCCCTGTGTCTCTCCAAAAAAGAGTTGAAATACAGCTCTTCTTTAAAAACGTTTCTGTCTATGCATTTGAAGACAAAATGAAACCAAGGGCTGAAAGAAGAAAGCAGAAGGTTACCAGGAAAGAAATCATCCTTTAATAAGAAAGAGAGAAAATGTCCCTTTTGTGGAAGATACCCACACAGCTGTACCAATTCTTTTTTGCACCATGCTTGAAAGCTCAGGCAGAGCCACAAACAGTAGAAAAATTTCTCCCTCATTTTTGCAATGCAATTTCAGGACCGCTTTCTGACTTCTGTTAATCATTAGCAGCTGTGCACTGATGAGTAGTCTATTGACTCCTTCCTAAGGCTCTACAATGAGAACCTTATTGATCATTTTGGTACATTTATGTGATGGAGGTTTGACTGACAAACCATATCTGCTGAACACTTTTGGTCACCTTGACAGTACTCTGTAACCCCTTCTCACTGGGGATTACTTCTGAAAGCCAAATATCTCTGTAGCTTTTTAAGATCCATCACTTGTTTAAAGAATATTTAAACCGAAAAAATGATATTTTTGCTCTTCACTATCTCCCATTCTACTCCTGCACCAACTAAAGACACAGAATTTGACTGTCAGGTCAATATTTTTTCTTTTTTCTTCTTCTTCTCAGGGCATCGTTTTCTCTTTATTGTTCTTTCCAGTATTTATAATGAGTATTGGATGTGTGTTTATTACATTTTTGTCTGAAAATACCAAGGGTTTTAATGCCAGCCCATAAGAAGGATCACAGCCACATTAAGGCATCCGCACTAAATGCCATTCCCTGGGCAACTGGGCATTGCACTGAGATTCCCAAAGCAGTGGGAGAAGAAGCCAGCACATCTACATGTTGGGGTCTATCTAGGCACATCTGCGTGTTGGGGTGTTTATCTAGAAGCAAATAGTGGTAGGAGTGGGTCATGCAAGTGTCTTATGCAGAGTTTGAATCTTCAGAGTTTTGGTATTCAATGTGCCTTTAGTGAACCTCAGTTTAACTTAGGCAAATTCAAAATAATAATTCATTTCTCCTCCTCCTGTCTGTTTGTCCTCCACTTATAGAATGCAAGTTTATGGTGAGCAGACATTCTCGTAGTGGGATATATCTGCGTAAGCCTGTGTGTGAGTGTGTGTGTTTAACAGATTAAGTTAAAAACAATCTTTATCGCTTCATTTAACTAAAGCATTTTTCCAGACAAGTTCCTCTGCTCGAATGGTCCTTCTAATTATCATTTTCCCTTTACAATATGTTGTGTCATGCTGCTTAGGAGAAAGCTCATAGCGAGAGAGAGCACTGAGGTTGCAAAGGAAATATGTCCTGGCTATTAGAAAGTTCAATGAAGCGCTGCCTTTTATATCATCATATAGGGATGGGTGAAACGGGGTAGAAAAAAAGTACCCCCAGCTGAGCAGCAATGCGGGGTTAACAAAGTGATTTTCACAATTTTTTTTTTTAAGGTTTCTTCATCAGTTTCAAGACAATTTTTTGCTCTGTAAGTGTTTTTAGCCAAACTGCTTGGTCTGGGAGGTGGAGGTAATGTCGGTGTGTGGGATGACAGCCCCTCTGGCAGCATGTTCTGGTGACTGCTTTGTGCCCCAAAGCGGTTCCTCTATGCAGGGTTGTACAGGAGTTTGCTTTGCTCAGACAAAAAGTTTGTTTGGAATCACATTCATTTGCTTCCATTCCAATTGCATGAGCTCTTTGCAGCTGTTAATTTAACAGTTTAGTGCTTCCATCTTCCATAGGCAGGAGTGACTGGCTCGGTGCCTTAGCCACTGTGACTTCATTGCTGGTAACAGGACGTGGAGCACTGGGAGCAGGAGGAAAAATGCGATTGCTCCAGGGAGCAGGGACAGCTCGGTGGCCACATAAGTCAATGGGGAGATGCTTGGTAAAATGGGGCTCTCTTAGCTACAACTGGGCAGGGGTGAAACAAGGAGAGAAGAGCCACGTAAGCAAGGCCATCCAGGGAGAGCCTTTCTGGGGCACCGTGTCTCCGCAGTGCCAAGGGGAGCAAAATCAACACAAACAGCAGAAATATTAATTCTAAAGAGTCTCTGCTAATACGGGCTGGTACATGGAGACTTCAAAATGCAGGATTTTTCTCTTTGGAAATATAATATGTTGAACTTAGGCCAGATACTTTTTTTTTCTAATAGCGGGTAGACTACGTTGCTGTAGGAGAAAGCATAAAGCTGCTATATGGTACCTACTTACGAAAGACAATGACTTATTCTTCCTATCTTCTGAAAGGCAGATAAAATCTTATGATCATGAAGCTGTGTGCCAAAGTTTTTACCCAAACACTGAGTAAGACTGAAGTGAGTAAGAAACCCATCAGTGATTTTAAAATTCAGTGTTCCTCCCTAATAAGAAAAGGTATTCTTTTTTTCCCCAGCCCCTGTGATAACTTGTCAGATGCATTGTCAGGCTGCATAGAAGCTGAAAGCTTAATCATCACACTTATTATTTTTATTTTGAATTGTATTTATTTACCCTTTTTTTTCGCACAGCCTTTTGTCTTGCAAAGAGGTATTCATCCTCCACCAAGGTTGCAAACTGCTTTCTTAAGCCCAACTTTTCTATCTCAAATATCTGCACTTGCCAGGAAAAGTTTTGGCTTTTAGCACATCTGTTATGCTGCTGTGTAACCCTCCTGCTCTATTTCAAATTCTAGCACTGGAAAGAAAGAAGCCTTTATACAGGATTTAAGTATTAATTGTGACTTTTATTTTGCTTCAGTGCTAAGCCATTCTACAGGACTTAAACAATATTTCATGCAGTGGATTGTTAGCAGTGCCAGCTATCAAAAACCAGTAGCAGGCTCAGAGATTGTGTAATTTGTGTTGGATACAGTTCAAGGTTTTTTACACTGCACTGGAAATTGTGCTAATCTTCCTGTTCTAGGGCACTTTGCAGGACACTTGTAGCACACAACTTTAGACATCTAATTTAATTAAGTTAGCTACCTGCTCCCCTCTAGTTCCTTCTGTAATCAATGGGGGGCAGAGGGGGCTCCTCTGGGCTGTGACTTAGAGCAGCTAAATTAGGTTCCTGCTTGAAATGCTCCTTCAGAGATGTCTGAGTTTCTCCTTTAATTAGAGAGAGAGTCAAATTAGACTAGTTAGTCACTTCAAACTATGTGGTGTGAATCCCTGCCTTTGTATACTTGACCTGTAGCATCTGAATGAGAAAAGATGGCAACTGTTAAGCCCTCCTTCTGTATGTGCTAGTGTCTTCTACAGCTTGCTAGGTCATTAATCCCGAGAATATGGCATTGTGAAAAGCCTTAGCTTAACAGTGAAATTTCTTTCAAAAAGTCATCGCAGAGCTCTGTCCTGAGAACATGGTGGTAGGTCTCCGTGGTTGCTCAGACCCTTGCAGTTCCAAGCCCAGCCTTCCAAGCACGGAAGGTAGTTGGTCTTTCCCATTCTAACACTTAGTCCTAGGCAACAGTAAGTTGCAACCCCCTGCATTTTTGATAATTAGCCATAGGTCTGAATGCAATTTCTCCCCTAGCCTATGCTGAAGGCTGCTAGCTCAGCATGTATCTACATTACTTTGAAGCTGAACAAGCATTTCATCTGTTCAGTTCCTGGCTTTATCACATATTTTTGCATTCATGTATATATGATGATTTTGCAACCTATTCATTAAGAAATCCCAATGTCCTTTTCAGAGTCTTTGGAAAACGTATTTCTGTCCCCTCAGGAATGATGAAGCTAGGATTGTTTAGGATCCTAGTGTTAGAAATGTTGATTTTTCTCTCCTCTATGATTACTAAGTCTGCATGTGCTTTCAGTATCAATGTATGATTTACTGGTGATTCTTTATGCTTCTATTACTCATCTTTGAATGAGCATTTAAGTCCGGAGATCAGTGATTTTTCTTATGCAGCATAAAATAAGAAAAACCTACACTAATGCTATTCCATGCTTTTTTCTTTCTGGTGGAAACCCATGTATAGATGAGGAGGATGGATCCACAATTCATTGACAGGCATTAGGGAATTTATTTCATACAAAATCCAACTGGAAAATGTTTTCCGTAAATAGATGTGCACATTTGAAAAGAATTATTGTGATCTGTAGGATCTTCGAGGTAAATAATCCAAGAATAAAGAAAGATAGTAATTTAATGAATATTATTGGCCTGATTAGAGAGTTACAATTATTATATGGGCAGTGATGCACCTTGGCAGTTGCTTTATAGCTTTATTGATTTAGCTTCTCTTAGAGGAGTAAAATGTTTGTAATATTTCACTGATGCTCAGATTTGGTGGAATTCAAGTATGAAGCTAAAGAGCTTCTCAGATATTATCTTTTAACCCATATACTTGAGAGACAACAGATAACCTTCTAAAGGACCTTTATCTGTCTCTTAACACTGCTAAGTGATAAATAGCAAGTGTGTTTTTGCTCGAGTGGGGAACCTGGAGGTCAGGGGAACACTCAAGCATCTAAAAGCCTCTTGCAGCAAACGCAGAAGGTCGAGTGCCAGAAGACCTGTGAAGAGATAGGCCACCAAGAGAGAAGCTGAAGGACTCAGATGAAGGTAAACCATGCTGAACAGCAGTCTGATTGTTTTTGAGGTAACATATCATTTGTAAATCATAATATAAAAACTTTTGAGAGAAAATAGTGTGAGGTGACTGCTTAGCCAGGAAAGAAAGTGCAGGTGGCAACTGCCTTCTACATGATGGAAGAGCCTAGAGCCTTAGATGTTGGTAGAAAAGTGCCTGCATGACCAGCAGCTCCAGTGAAAACTAGGACACTTGGTCATCTCTCTCTTTTAGTTTATCTAGCATTCTACTGGTCGCTGGGATAACTCATCAGCACACTCTCATGAAAAATATTCCTAGATGGAGAATGTTGAAATTGGTGTCATGTGATTTGCTTCAGAAATCTGTTGGTAAGGGCCTGCTCATCCCTGCAAATGACAGTGATCTCAAGTGATCTTAGCACCTTATTGAAAGAGAAAAAGTGCCGAGCAGCCTCAGTGAACTGCTTGCTGGCGATCTATGAAGCAAGGATTGTTTACTGAAGTTGTTCAGCAAATAATTTCTATAGTGAATAAATACAACAAAATCACCATCTGCCTGCAGATAATTGGAGAACAGAGCAAGAGTCCAAATTCACAGGGCAGATCATTCACCCAGCTCTGTTGGGAATGATGATTGGGACCCACTTCTGCTATTCTTTGATCTCAACCATCTAATCTTTTGCTTCCATGAATGCAGAATTCACTCATAAGCCCTTGGAAAGATTAGACAGAAGCAGAACTGTGTTCTTAAACTGGTCGATGTGTTAATGTGCACATTCAGTTTAGTTGTGAGATTTTTTAGTTCATGGACCCTGGAAAAATATATTGTAACAGTCAGTGCTGTTTCCTACTCCATGGTAGTAAGCTTTAACTGGCACAAAAATGGTAACAAGATAGATGTGCCAAGTAGGTGATTCTAAAGAAACTGTTTTCCTCATTTAAGTGTATAAGGTAATTTTGCTAGCTGAGAAGCCCACAAGATGCATTGAAAATTAAAAAAATAAAAAATAATGTGCTTTGAAAATTTGAAAGATTTTGAAAATTTGAAGATATTGGCAAATATCTTCAGAAATTTTGGGTGCAACATGCATGACCTTTCCAACCCATCTCTTACAGGAGCAAACTGAAGGAGAAGCTACAGCTGGTGCTGTGATGGGGAGTGTAAAGGCAGGGCTGGAGTCAGAGAGCGCAGATGCTCTGGGTGTTGGGGCAAGCGTTGAAGACCATAAGTGGAGATGATCAGCTCGGGATCAGTTTAGTTGTAGACCCAGCAACTATAGCAGAATTAGGTCTGCAGTGCTGGTAAACCCAAGTGGGCAGCTGCAGTTTTGCACTCAGTGAAACTGGTCTCAAGGCTGGAACTTCTGCCCGGCCGTTGTGCCAACTTTAGGCTTTGTACCACAGGGGACCCCCGTCCCCTTTTCATCGTTGGTTTTGATTTTGGAACTTCTAATGTTGAAATTGCGTGCTTCATTTTGTGTGCAGAGTAATCTCGAGCCAAAGAAAAATCTAATTTGAACGAGTCCTGAATTTAAGCTCATAAGTAATTTTACTAAAGTTGAATAGGGTTTGTGAGCACCACCATGTTTCAAGGCTCCTAAAAGCATGACTTTCACATCAAATGATGGGACACCTTTAAGGAACATTCTGAGATTTTTTTTTGCATATTTTGATATTTCAACCTATGAAATTTACATTTTTAAAGCATTTTCTTTTAAACGTGAGTCCAGGTTACAGTCCTGATTATTTTTATAGAAATACAGTGATTCTTCCTTCAATCATACAACTGCAGAAACGAGGCCTTTCAGGGAAAAATTCAAAGCTCTCCCTCTGATAAGGAAAACTAAGTGTGTATTTGACAGTATTGAAGTCAGAGTCTCTTGTCCATCAGAAACCTTCTTAAAATTATTTTGATTTGAAATATTTTCCCCTATAAGGTGAAAAATCCAGCCACTAGGTTATACCCTAATATCAGAAGCAATATTTCATCATTAGCATTAATACTTTTGGCCTTGTGCTCGTTGGTGACCTTCTTTGTCATTGCTAGCATGTAATGTATGTTTGTGTGCCTGTTCTATAGATGCCATTGAAACAAAATTGAAATAATAGTTTAATAGTGACTTCAAATATAGATACTATATTATACTTTTCGTGGATTATCCTTTTAATATTCTAAGATTAAAAAAAAAATGGTTACTGGTCATTTACAGTAACCAGTAATCAGTAATGGTTTAAATGGTTTAAAATGGGACTTTAAAAACCAGTAATTTATCGGTAATGGTTACTGGACATTTTAGTGTGTCAAATATTTCCATTTCTAGAAGAATGTTGTAATCTGATGTAGCATTAACTGTATTCTTAGCAAAA